>CM067346.1:61496477-61586477 GCA_034190875.2 Urechis unicinctus
TATATATATATATATATATATATATATATATATATATATATATATATATATATATATATATATATATATATATATATATATATATATATATATATATATATATATATTTAGATATATTTATCTATTTATATATCTATGTATATATGTATATTTATATGTATATATATATGTATGTATATATGTATATATACATATATATGTATATATATAAATATAAATATATATATATGCGTATATGTAAATATATCTATATATTTATATATATTGTCTATATATATATATTTATATGTATCTATGAGATATATATATCTCTATATATATATATATATATATATATATATATATATATCTATATATATATATATATATATCTCTATATATATCTATATATATATCTCTATATATATATAAACACATATATATGCTATTTAAAGATAGCGGCTCGGCGCTCGGAAGCTTTGCATCGAAAACCGAGCGCCTGTGTGTATACATATATATATCTGTGTGCTTGTATGTCTGTTTTTGTATATATACCCGCTTTGATTGCACGGGGACATCCAGTGCACACTGTCACTGAGACAAAAAGACAGTATATACACGGACCGAGGAGAGCTGGTAACGCGCACTATTATAAGCTGCCGCTTAGATGTTTTGACATGTTTAACCGTTCCGGAGAAAAGTCCGAAAAACCTTGACTGGAGAAGAAAAAAAAAAAAAAATTCTGGCTAAAGCAATATGTCTATCGTTGGAAGACATAAGATACAGGCTAACGAGAGGTAAAGGCAATCATCGATACACACCTCACCTTGATACTGATGTTCTGAAGCACTTGTTCTCTATCACTTCCGTTCAGTATGCAGTTTAGCTGATGATGTGGTCTGAGAAATGCAAGGTATGCTTTATGAACCTGAGCTTAACCTGATAACCTACGATGGGTGTCAAGCGGCAACAGATTAGATAACGAACGGGAAAAGTTCTGTGACAAGGGTACCTTTTACAGTTGAACTGTGAGCTAACTACACATTAGTTGGGTAAATAACGGCGAACGGTGGTCAGTGATGTGTGACGTTTGGGTTGACGCCCCATTTTTTACGCACGGCACACAGGCCTGCTAAGTATTTGATATGATACCTTTAATTTTTAGTGAATTTGGTATGACATATTGTCAACACTATTCAACGACGCTATACGGAAAATTTCACCAGTTAGAATACATGTAACACGAAATGAAAATATATCTGGTGGATTACGTAAGGTTTGGCCTACTTAGACATGTTATGCAGTTAGCCTGCACGCTAAGCTGACGCAGTAGAAAACATTCAAACTAAACGTCCTTTTTACTGTTCTTTGTTACTGTGAATGCTAAAAATACTGTTACAATCATTATCACGAGGCCAAGTTCTAAATACTGACAAAATTTCATGTCCGTAAATACAGCCGTTTCAGAGATATCAGCGAGGAGAGAACTCGTAGCAAAAATCGCGATAGATACTCTAAAATACATGTCATTATACATAATACAAAAGGTGAAAACAAGTATTTTTTTCGCCTATTCCATGCTACGATAATAGTATGTTACAACCATATAATTCATATGTTCGTAACTGCAGTAGTTATGGAGGAGATAGTCGTAGAAAATGAGGGAAAAATTCGACGAAAAATCGATCCCATAAGCCTCCAACACAGCGCATGCGCGTCAAACTGGATCGGCAGTTGTGTCCCAACTTGATCTATCATTCCCCAAAATTTCATGTTGATATGTTTAACCGTTCCGGAGAAAAGCCCGAAAAACCTTGACTGGAGAAGAAAAAGAAAAAAAAATTCTGGCTAAAGCAATATGTCTATCATTGGAAGACATAAGATACAGGCTAACGAGAGGTAAAGGAAATCATCGATACACACCTCACCTTGATACTGATGTTCTGAAGCACTTGTTCTCTATCACTTCCGTTCAGTATGCAGTTTAGCTGATGATGTGGTCTGAGAAATGCAAGGTATGCTTTATGAACCTGAGCTTAACCTGATAACCTACGATGGGTGTCAAGCAGCAACAGATTAGATAACGAACGGGAAAAGTTCTGTGACAAGGGTACCTTTTACAGTTGAACTGTGAGCTAACTACACAGTAGTTGGGTAAATAAAGGCGAACGGTGGTCAGTGATGTGTGACATTTGGGTTGACGCCCCATTTTTTAAGCACGGCACACAGGCCTGCTAAGTATTTGATATGATACTTTTAACTTTTAGTGAATTTGGTATGACATATTGTCAACACTATTCAACGACGCTATGCGGAAAATTTCACCAGTTCGAATATATGTAACACGAAATGAAACTATATATATTTATATATATATGCATATGTAAATATGCATTTTCATATATATGCATATATATGTATGTATATATATATATATATGTATATATATATACATGTATATGTATATATATTTCTATATATATATATACATATATATAGATAAATATATATGAGATAATATTCATATATATATATATATATATAGCAGATATATATGCATATATATATATATATATATATATATATATCTATATATATATATATATATATATCTATATATATATATATATATATATATATATATAACACACACACACTTAAAAATATGCACATATATATACACGCGTTGCCAAGCTCCTAAGCCACTATTGTATATGACTGCTATTTATAGATAGCGGCTCGGCGCTTGGAAGCTTTGCATCGAAAACCGAGCGCCTGTGTGTATGCATATATATATATATATATATATATATATATTCTGTCTATGTGTCAATTGTCAAAGTGCGCGCTTTCTGATCGAAATTCGACTTTAAAGATGAATTCGGCGTATCGAGCCGACAAGCTCATGAATAATTCATCGCCTCCGCGTGACGTCAGGTCCGGGAATGTTTTTGTTGCGAGGCGCAATCTGCACTACGATTAGCGAGAAATGGCTGCTGGAAATTTCGTTATTTCATCACTCCAGGAGAGCGACGAAGAGACATGGTATGGCACAGGTCATTCGCAAACTATCGTTGCTTCGGCAGAGCAAGTTTTGCCTTACAGATTCGATCCAGAAATGAGCGAATCCGACGTCTCCGATGAGAGAAAAAAGACACTGGCGATGTCACTGCTGCGTCTGGGTCTCACGCGGGTCATCCTGCCCAGGACATAGGGCTGCTACAGAACAATGCTTGGTAAGCTATGTCTGATTCTGCTTGTGCACCAGTTCATCGTATATGTATTGGCGTGTAACGAAGTTAATCCATAAATTTCACCAACAAAATATATAAGCTCTTTTCCTAACAGTAGACTATACAACAGGGCTTTGCAGCAAATAATTCTTCCATATCAGACAGCAGACATGAGATACCACAAAGTTTTTATCAAATCAAGTGGTTGCAAGTGTTCATGTTTACAAAGTTGTACCATGTAAATGTAAATGCTCCTCCACACGAATTGCAAACAAACTAATTTCGGACTGCTGTTAATAAATAGAGATCCTCTTTTATTTAAAGTAGGCCTTATCAAAGGCTGATTACAATATTTTTAAAAGTTGATGTAGATTGATTCTGAGGTAGAATATATATAGGAGAGCAAGTACCACAGCTGTTTTCTCATAGGATTGTCAGTTAGCCCATAAATGAATGTATAACTGGACTTTAGGAGGTGAAGATTATGGTATTATATAATCATTGTGGTCAGTGTTACATCAGAGTTTCTATGAATGCAGAGGCTAAAACATATTTGCCATACAATATGTCATCCTTTATTACATACATTAATATTCCCATCATTACATCATGTTACAGGTGTTTGTGTGGCTACTGTCAACCAATGGCAGAGGTGGAAGAATCTGTGTGCTGTGTGGAAATTCCTTGAGTCATGACCTCAATAGAGAACAGCCCCATTCCCATTGGTGGCATAACCCAGCATCCTGGTTTCAGCCCAATCTGTTTGAACCCTTGGGCCTTGCAAGTGGGATATTTCTCCTACAGACAACAGCATGGGCACATGTCAGATAATGATGTACAAAGGTGACAATGTTTTCTATTATTTACACATAAATCTGTACGAAGGCTAGCAGTCATTATTTACGAGTTAATTATACTTATTGTTACTGGTATGACAAAAATTATTTGAGCATGGTTAAATCAACAATGTCACATGGTTATTTTACAGGCGTTACAGGTATACTGCATACAGGCAGTTTGTTCGCTGGTGCTGGGGACATCTTGGACAAAAGATAGAGTTCCGTTATCAGCCTGCGCTGTTACAACAATACGAGATAACTTCCCAGCACCAGACTATCAAGGATTCCTCTACCCTCCACTCACCTAGGACTTGTCTTGATACATGCAGAACCTACTCTGGTGTGCCTCAATGGCTTGTCGTGGATCTGGTCTCATCGCATCTGCACACATTGGAGGTGGTGCTTCTGTCTTGGGCAGGGTTGGCTCATAGCAAACCAGCAAGTCATCAGGCACTGGACATACTTTGAAACATAACAGGAATCAAGTCACAGCTTGCACACCAGACTGTTGCTTATAACCTTATACCTCCATGGTAATTGAATTTGTTGTTGTTTACATTTTATATATCAGTAAAAATATTCACCAAATGTTGCCTTTGTTGCTACTTAAGTGACAATATGCCCCTGCTTAAACTTGGGATATCTTAGCTTGAAGACTGGATCCCCAGCTTCTGTTGTCGCTTGTTCTCTGATATCTGTGATACAATGAACCAATTATACGTGACCTACATATATTTGGCATATCAGCACATGTAAACAAATTTAATGACTAGCAAATTTAAAAACAAACACTGCCATGAAGGAGCACTGTAAAAAGCAAAATATTATATCATAAGAATGATACTTGCCTGGCAAACCATACGGTCAACTTAACAAGATAATGGACTATTTATTCAATACTCATACAACAAGAAAGTCATCAAATCTCACCCTGTGCTTCTCTCTCTTGATAAAGGCAGGTCTGCTTTTCTTGGGCTGGGGTGGGAGGGGTTCGCTTGCCTCACCATCCTTTCTTGATTGCTTGACAGCAGAGGACTTCGCAAAAAGAGTAGGCACAGCAGCTTCCTTCATAACCCGCTTACATCGTGGTATCCAACCAAGCTCTTCTCTGAGTTTCGGTGCCTCCTCAAAACATTCCTCGGTGAAATGAACCGAGCACACAAACGAGTACTTGCCCGGGCCCGGCCATTTGTCTCGCGATCGTAGTACCTGGCCAATCCATTGTTTTTTTTAAATCGTCCTTACCAGGAAACCTGAACAAGCTCACGCCGTCCCGACTGGTACGCGAGCAGCCCCTAACACAACAACCATTAACCATCGCGTTCAGGCGGTCACAAGATGGCTAAAAACGATCCAAAATCCCAAAAACGAGAGACGAACTCCGACAATGTAAACAACGGGGAACTCCGTGCGTCTCTGAGAACTGCCTCCCTTACCTGACGTCACACGCATGGTTGACCTAGATAATGGCTGCCGCAACGTTTTGTCGGGCGCGCTAATTTGAACTGACATTTTATCAAATTTTGGCCTTAACTGATCAGATGCGACGGTTATTGGACCGGTTTGAGTTTATTGATCACATTATGAATTGATTTCAGCGAAGTACCTATAACCGTGCGATAGGCACTTTAAATTATATGGTTATAACAAGCCATTAACGTAGCATGGAATAGGCGAAAAAAAAAATACTTGTTTTCACCGATTTTTGTACTTTGTATTTAATGACATGTAATTATTTTGATTTGTAACAGTACCTATCGCGATGCGTCAGCTTTGCTACGAGTTCTCTCCTCGCTGATATCTCTGAAACGGCTGTACTTTTACGCACATCTGAAGTTTTGTCAGTATATTAGACAACTTGTGCCTACACGTGTATATATAATGATTAGATATATATATATTTATTAATGTCTTCCAACGTATTTTAAGCCACAGTCAACGGTTAAACATATCAACATGAAAATTTTGGGGATGAAACAGTGAGACACAACTGGGCGATTCATTTGACGTTTAGTGTTGATCGATGTAACTATCTCCTCCATAACTACTGCAGTTACGATACATATGAGCTATATGTGTAACAAGCAATTATCGGCATGGAATAGGGCAGTTTTTACCTTTTGTACTTGTGTTACCTATCGCGATTTTTTGCTACGGTTCTCCCAAATCTCTTAACGGCTGTATTTGACGGACATGAAATCAGTATTTAGAAACTTGGCCCAAAGGCCATGGCGATTATTTCAAGGTTGCAGCAGTTTGACTTGGGTTTAGGGGGTCATGACTCAAAACTTGGGTAGGGGGTCCAAAAACCTTACGTAATCAATCAAGCAGCATTCATCGCTTTCGCGGTGTATTTGTGACTTGGTTTAGGGGTCATGTCAAAACATCTAAGCGGCAGCAGCTTGTGATCTTATAATAGTTGCCGCGTTACAGCTATTATCGGTCCGTGTATATACTGTCTTTATGTCAATCAAAGCGACAGTGTGCATCAAGTCTCGTGACACACAACTGGCGCAATAATGTCCCGTGTGCAATCAAAGCGGGTATATATACGCAAACACGCATACACGCAATTATCGTTGATATATATATGGTTATAGTACTTTGTTATAATGACATATATTTTAGATATTCTAAAGATATATATATATGATATCTCTGTATATATATTTACGGACATGAATATTATAGTATATATAGTGATAATATGTAACAGTATATTATGATACACACGGTTCCGATGCCAAGCTTGCCGAGCGCCGAGCAGCTATCTAGAATAGAATAAGAGAGCCTTGAATAGGGTTTGCATTGAGGGAGAAGGGGGGGGGGGAGAGACGGAGAGAGAGAGAGAGAGTCAAAAGAGAGAGAGAGAGAGAGAGAGATAGAGAGAGAGAGAGAGAGGGTATAGAGAGACAGAGAGACAGAGAGAGAGTAGAGAGAGACAGAGAGAGGATATATAGAGCGGATAGAGAGTCCGATGCCCCAAGAGAGAGAGAGAGAGAGAGAGAGAGAAGAGAAGAGAGAGAGAGCAGCTAGAGTGAGATAGAGAGGAGAGGTATATAGAGACGACAGAGAGAGAGAGTTCCCGACAGAGAGAGAGAGAGAGACAGAGAGATAGACAGAAGAGAGAGATAGAGAGAGAGAGAGAGAGAGAGAGAGAGAGAGAGAGAGAGAGAGAGAGAAAGAGAGAGAGTAATAGACTAGAGAATAGATAAGAGAGAGATAGGAGAGACATATATATAGACATACATATATAACATACAGAGATAGATATAGATTTATATATATACAGATATACATATATACATATATAGAGATATATAAATATAAAATAGATAAACATACATAAAGATATATATCTGATATACATATATATATATATATATATATATATAGAGAGAGATATACATATATAAAATATCGAATAATATATTTTAGAGATAATATAGAGAGATGATACTGTATTGCTGGAATAGGAATATATAGGAAATATAGGGGTGTGTGGTATGTGTATATATATATATGATAGATATGAGATATATATATATATATATATATATTTTAGAGATATATTTTTTTTATATTGTTTGTGGTAGATGTTGATACGAGTATTGCTGGTAGAACAGAGAGGCTTGTCGTTGGAAGACATGCCGTTGAGCAGAGAGCCAAACGGAGTAGAGGCCAAAGAGAAGAGAGTGAAGAGAGAGAGAGAGGAGAAATAGAGACGAGAGAGAGAGAGAGAGAGACAGAGAAAGAGATATAGAAGGAGAGGAATAGAGAGAGAGAGAGAGAGAGAGAGAGAGAACAGAAGGAGAGAGACATAGAGAGAGATAGAGAGAGATAGAGATAGAGAAAGAGAGGGATAGAGAGAGAGAGAGAGAGAGATAGAGAGAGAAATATAAATGATATATATTAACGTACATGATATATGTATATAATATATATATTTATATATAAACACATATACACATATATAAATATATGCATTATATATATATGTATACATACACATGTGTATATGTATATATATTATGTATAAAAATATATATACATATATATATATATATATAAATTTATATATATATATTTATGTATATATATATTTATACGTGTATAAATATATGCATATATATATGTTTATACATATATATATAAATATATATTTGTATAAATATATATATGTACATATATATCTATACAAGATTTTTACTCACCCTAAGTCGGACCCGACCCCTTAACGGGTCCCACTTCGCCATGCTATTTTGTCGGTAAACTAGTGTGTCCATAGGACAACGTGTCTGCACAGTTCGCGGCTACCCACCTCTTTGAGTTATAAGCTCATGTGACACTTGCTGACAAACTCCTCTATGCGTTTCACTCCATAAGATCATCGTTCTTAAACTCCAGATCACTCACTATATCCTTCAGTTCCACAAGGTCATCGTAATTAGTCTCCATATCACCCACAACATCTTTCAAATCGTCCTCCAGATCTATTTTTTCGTCTTTCAGATAATCATTCAAGTTCAGTAATACGCTCTTCGGTGTTCATTTCTACACCTTATGCCCTCGTTTATTCAATAGATCGGTATATACAGTGTACAAATGTCCGCGCAATTAAGATTATTCTGTGTATTGAGGCGGGTCAATATCATTCACAGTCAGCTTAATGGTAAGCAAGCACCCAATTTTTTATCTGATACTTCCAATGCTTCGACTTTTCCACATTAGATCGGCGCGTTTTTTTATTCATCGGTCAACAAAAAGAGACTGGGTTCTGTGCAACATTGTTGCCGACCATTTGAAAGAAAGTATACAAACAAACACACAAACCAACAAACGGGACTTATCAAGGTAACTTAGCGAAAGCATTCGCCAAGTTACTGATGACGTTAATGAACAACACAAAGATAAAGCTTACTGGAAGTTGGAACTTTAATAAGAATAGTTCAATCATTCGGTTAACAACCTCTCGACTTTGATGTGCGTGATGGCCCCTCATAACTGATGTCATGTCTCTTCTAGGCACGGTTACCTTATTGGACAAGATGACCGGCAGGGATATTTTCTACATTAGGCCCTCGCTGCTGCCATAGCCTTATACTCAATAGTCGAAATGCCGTGTCAATTTTAAAGTGGTCGTGGAACTATGCTTCTCTTACGTTGTCCTCGGTACGACCGTTAAGATTTCAACCCGTATAGGATCATTGACGTCATATGGACTATACGAAATTAGTCGAAAAAATCATATTAAGGAACATTTATAGAGATTTATCTAGGATACGAATGAATCATTGAATAATTCTATATCGGTATCATTATCTTCAGCTGTTAATTATTGAAATAACCAAGCACCTTCCCATCCTATATGGTAAGTGACACTATTGTCCCCAATTTTTTCCCCTATAGGATTCCCAAATAAGCTAGGGTATTAAATCAGTCCCAGGGTGGTTGGCTTTTGGAAGAAGGTGGAACCAGAGACTCCGGATGCTAGATCGGCTTCCACTACAAGATACCACAACTACCTAATATTTCGTCCATATTAACCCATCTTAAGTGGTCCTTAGCCTTCAGGCTTGGCATCTCCATACAATGATGTTTTGAAAGCTGCGACCAAGGCCATTAAGCTAACTTCAAATGAAGACATCAAAACCCAACGTGCGATCGACCGTCCCTAGACGTCATGGTCTCACGAAAGGCAAGAAATCAATGCACTACAACTTATAGCAACATTGTCACCCGCTGAAAATTGTTCAATGGGGCAACTCGACTCCGCTTACAATGACTGCAGCTCATGCCGTAAGATAACTAGGTCAAATCGTGTGGTATATATTTCCGGTCGAATGCTCCCGAGCGTAGAGCGTAGCAGAGTATAGCTCCGGTGTAACGGTAACATGAATTTATACCGTTACGAAGAGTTCGTCAAACACAGTCGGCGTGTTCTCGTTTGGGTTGAAGGACTATATTTCGCACCTAGAAAATAACATATATCAAGAGCCTTTACAAAAAATAGACCTTTCGCTCCAAAAAACTTACCACCACTCGACACTATTCTTCAATAAATGCCATCGATAGTTCGTTTCCGAACAAATCGTGATACAAAGTCTGCCATTTTGGAAACTATTAATTCTCGCGATTTCCCGCATTGCCTTAGCATCCCAAGTGGGGGGCACTTACCCTAACTCGGATAGGGGTGTGCCGCGGGACCTCGAAATCCCGTACCCGTTGTACTCGTTGAGAATGAGAAAAAGTATGCTCCATCGTACAAGGTATTATGCGAATGTCTAACCCGTCGTAAAAGTCGAGATGTCGAAAAAACCACCCCCTTCGTGCGGCACATGTATACTATATCTTTACACTTAAGTGCCCCCCCCCCCGGGTTTAGCATGAGTCGTCGTCTTTCTGTGCATGCGCAGTGCATGTGGTCTTGAACTTGTAAACAAACATGTTGCTGTGTTTCTGACTTTTTACCGCTTCCCAAATTGATCAAACTATAAATAATTACCATGGATGAAATCTCCCGCCGAAAAGGGATAAAATCGTCCGTAAAACATCATTGCATTCTATAACTCCATCACTTGTGTATGTTTGGTGTTGGTAGTTGTCTGAATCGATCTAAAAATATTCGCGTTGCGTTGTTTCGAGAAACGGTAAGACGTCTACGCAGACGTCTTGTAGGGCTAAGCAGAGTACAGCTATACATGCACGTGCACCATTCTACGGGTTGTATATAGCACTGTAAAATTTATATACGGTCAAAAGCCAGAATCGCCATGTCGCGTTGTTAATTGGGGGTTCTCAATATTTATGCATGCCGCACATTCCGCGGCCAGAACGAGGCCATGGGTGGGCAGCCCCGTTGACCTCCGACCTCGTTAGCCGGACCGCAGCGAGTTGTAAACATGTCATCGTCTGCTGCTGTGTCTCGACCAAATAACCATCGTTATTTTTGCGTTCCGTTTTGTAAGAGTGATGGAACAGTTAACCCAGATATTTTATTTCACCGACTTCCAAAAGATTGTACAAAAAGAAAAGCCTGGCTTCACAAAATATGGCGAAAACAAGGTCCAGAACACGGGTTCATGGTGAGTTGTTTACAACTACGATCTAGAACATGTGACTGCGAGCGATTATAAGAAGGCTTGAGCTATTTGAATAGTTTCATGTGTTTTAAGGAAGTAAAGCACATAAGAAGGAATACGTTGATACTTTTCATATTTATTATCTTGTTTTCATAATGTATATGCACTCCAGGTATCAGACAGCACGTCTGTGTGTTCTCTCCATTTCACCAAGGACGATTTCAGATGGACACCTGTAAGGAAGTGCCTTAAATCGTCAGCGATCCCCTCCATATTCGAATGGTGGTCACCTAAAGAACCAAGAAGATTACCAAGCATGATATAGAGTTATCTTATATTCATACAAATTTAATTGCTCTTTACAAAAAGAACTTGTGTCAAATGATTCTTAAGAAAATAACTGCTGTCTTACATGTGGACATAAACACACATGAGATATATATATATATATGTATATATATATATATATATATATATATATATATATATATATATATATATATATATATATATATATATATATATATATATATATATATATATATATATATATATATATATATATATACATATATATCAGTGTAGTTGACAACTACCAGTTTTTATTAACGACATATCCTAATAATGATTCCAGGACTTCGAAACCAACAACCAGCACCAGTCAAGTAGACGACCAGCCCCTGCCTGTCACTACTGATCTTGACATCCAGATGATTGTGGAAGAGAGTGACAGCAAAGAAGTCAGCTAGAGAAGTTGCTACAGGATATGCAAATCAAGTATGAAGAATCACAAAAACAGATTCAGGCCATGCAGGATCAACTACAGATCGAAAAGTTCGGTATTTGTCGGTTTTCCTATGATCCTGACATGGTACGGTTTTATACTGGGTTCAGATAGTTCAGGAACTATCTTGACTTTGTAGCTTTTTTTGAATACCTACAGCCGGTGGCTAAGAACATGACCAGTATGTACTATGTTCCTAGTACAGATGTTACAATGTGCAGGTAAGCCTAGAGGCATGCAACTCATTGATGAGTTGTTTATGTTTCTGTGTCGTCTAAGGGTTGGGCTTAAAACTACAGACTTAGGAGTCAGATTTAGAATGTGCCAGGTCTGGGGTAGTGAAGTCTTGACCAAATCTTCTGGAATGACTTTGAATCCCCTGGACTTGAACTTCGCCATCTGGTGTATGCACACCACCAATATGCCCACACTGACCACTAAGGCCTATAGTACAGTACAGGTGGCTGTTAGGACTGCTGTCGGCTCCTCTGTAGATAATGTGATCAGTTAAAAAACCATCATTGGGAATATCAATTGCATTCAATGTATTATTTCTAAGATTTCATCATTGATTGACTTGTTTTTGAGTTAATTCATAGAGATTAGCATGATACGGGAAGTATATTTTGAAACATTTCAAGTTTGCCCATCTTCTGCGTTTATTTTGCGGCTCTAGCAGATACTGCGATCTTTATCAAGAAAATACGGCGCTCGGCGGGTGGGTCCGCTCGTTACATATTGGCTGTGTTGATAATCGGATTCGACAATTATTACATGTGCTTCGAGTTATGACATGCGCGGTATAAATTGCGTCATAGATGTGTGCGCAACAAAGTGGGTCTACTTCGACAAAGCCTGTTACTGTGCTTCCTTTACTCTCCTGAACCAATCAGCGGCCATGGACTGGTGCGCAGCTTCCGGTGCGCACCTGGCAAGCATTCACAGCCAAGAGAAACAAGACTTCATCATAAGAAAAGGGTGAGCAGGGAACTGTGGAAAGTTATCAGAGAACTTACATGATGTAATTCCTTCCTTCCAATGGTAATTATGAATATGCCCTTGTTACAAAACACTCATTTGGCGACCACTTGATGAAATGCTACACCAGGGGCATGTGGCTGAATTTTGAATGAAAAGCGACCTAACGCAATACGCATTCATAATTCTACTCTACTTAGTGATATATGATATCAAGCATACCTCCAACAATCACATCTAAACAATTGATATATCTATTTTCTTTGGCTGTACGGTTTTGCCACCAATTTTGTCCTACGGCGACCTCAAGTGACATCCATAAGTCCAATCGAAAGTGACCATGTTTGTTTCCTCTTGGTATCTTCATTAATTCCACAGCTACTTGGTTCACGATTCCAAGCTTCCGAGCCGATCGACAGCGGCTCAGCGCTTGGAACTTGGCATAGTCTTGTTCTTCTGTGACCTCAGATGACCTCGTCAGTCAATATTCTGACCCGCTTGTTGTAGATATAAACACAAGACGTGTCTTGTGTTTATATCTACAACACCCCTAAAATGTTAACATGTTAACAAGCCAATGAGTAAAAGGGTTCTTTTGTCGCGTTTATCTACAACACCCCTAATATGTTAACCGGTCGTTGACATGAGGTATTACTTAACTGTTAAGTAATTGACAGAAGACGAAAGTCAATGAGTAAAAGTGAACGATTTGATAAATTAGTCCTTGTGAGTTGCGTCCCCTTATGCCATTAAACACACCAAATCAGCCAGACATAGTTCTGCCCCATCTTACACACACATCTGATAGGAGAACCATGCAAACCAACCATTCTAACAGTATATCCAGGGACACCTTTGTTCGACAAGACCACCCCCCCCCCCCCCCCCCCTCCCCCCAACTCCCCCCCCCCCCACCCCACCCCACCACCACCACTACAATATAAGGTACAGTTGTCCTATATACTGGTGTGGTTTTATGATAGAAAAGTCCTTGTACATCTGCCGTAGAGGGCTTTCGAGGAACTAATATATTTGATTTTTCGGAAATCTACGCATACAACAGCACATAAAACAAATAAGAGCAGAAATTTTCATGTGTGGGAAAATGTCAATGTCTTACGATTTTTTTCTCTCCTTATGGTCCCTTAACTTACAGTTAGCCTCTCTCAGGGAAGGATGCAACCTGATGTTCACCATAATACATATTACAGAAACATGACACCTGCATGATTCACGTTGAAGTTTCTCTAATGAGACTTCTTTAGCAAGAATGCTTACAACCCTGGCTTTCACTTGCTCACTGTATAATACTGTGTCAATGAATTTTTGTGGCAATGTTCCTTAAGCCTGAATAATGCATATACTAGTGATTTGCTTGGGACAAGAGCACTTCCTTTGCACTTCGGTAATTCTTCTGGTCATGTATATCATTGACTACAGAAATTTTGTTTCTGTATATTGCACACAACTTAATTTCCGGGCAATATAGCCAGAGACATATGCTACAACATTCACTTCCTGTGTGGAAAGGCCTTTGTCAATTCAAACAGTTAATTGCCGCGCAGACATGCCCAATTGTGTTTGACTTCTAGTCGGACATAACGAAGTCGGTTGGCTGCTGCGCGTCGAGTAGCTTCCACTTCTTTGAGGGAATCATCGTATTGCTACATTCCTTGCATCTACATGACATTAATCCACTGGTGAAACATATTTGTTATATATATGTATACAATGGAAGAAGTTCGAAGGTTGGGTGGATTGTATGGTGATTGTGTGGAAGATGATGAGCAAAGGGGAACAATTTATGAGAATGTGTACCCTGTTTCCTATAGTCGTAAGGTGGGTTGACCAGATGTCGCTGTACTGTGTGAACATTTCAAGTGTTCCACTGTAAGAAGGGACCAAGTATATTCATGTCTTGATTAGCTAGGTACGTGTTATAATACTATTCTGGCACATACATTCCCAAAAAGCCTCCCCCTTTAATTATCAGCACGAGAGCCCGGGTTACACAACACAACTCTTTAGGAGGGGTGTAACCCTGATTGTAGCAATCCTTACAGCAGGGCGAGTCCACCCTCCAAGTGGACTCGTCCTGTCACGTGGGGATTGTTTTAGCCTGGCCTATCATGTGGAACCTTTATAAGGAGCACAGATGGGCCAGGTAAAGGGAGATCACCTAGTCAGAGAAACGATTCGGACCGCGAGATTCCAGGGAGCTTCATTGTTGAAATCTAAATAAACCAAATAAGCATCTCTACTTCAGGACTTGCGTTAATACTTTAGGCTAGTCCCCACTCCAGCAACTACAGGCAGTGAGTAACAGTACTATAACGAAGAGCGTGCATAAGCAAAAAAAAAAAAAAAAGCTTAGAAAACTCTAGCTTTACATACGAACCAAACATACCCGGACTGGTAGTGCTTGCATACATCGGGAACGATCAGTAATAAATAATTGGTTTTTAAGGAATGTGAAAAGGACTGCAAACAGCGTATTCTTCATGAAAGATGCAGCTGCATGGATTTCTTTGATCCAAATTATATGACACTCTCGACGATTTCCGATTTCAAAGTTTGCGACCTAGCAAATTCCACAAAGTAAGGGATATTTATCTCGATTTTTGTGACAAGTCGTTGAATAAAGGCAATAATGCGGCCCGATGGTCGTAGGGTTGCAATTTTGACGATTGTATCTGGTTGCAGAAACTTGTATGGAAGACTCTTACAGCTATATACGGAAAGCCCGTGAACTTCCCTGTAAATGTGAAGAGCCGTGTGGGTAAGTCATAGTAAACGGCTGGCAATGGAGGGAAATTGGGAAAGATCGTTCTAGAAAGTTGCGCGATGGGGATCAGATTCACCCATGGATGTATGCCCTAACCTTACTGCTTACACCATGAGCCATCAACAATATATGTAACTCTCTAACTTCAAATACAAAACGAATATCAGACACTTGATTAGCAAACTCAGTAAGGACGCATGCAGTCATTCTTTCAATGAATATGCGTGTTTATCGGGTGATTATATATCTAGGACGTGACCCAAAGTTTTGTGATATATTTCATAACCAGGTCAACCCACTTCACCCAAGGAATCTCAACTGGAATGTGGCCGTGTAATGTTAACAAGGTATCTTTCTACAAATTGATTATGGAGTTAACATATAAACTGTCCATCATGTTTGAATTAAGAACAAGAGGGCAGATTTTTATCGTATTCATATCGTTCCAATAACAAAACGGCCGATTTCAAAATGTGAAACTATTTGTTCATGTGCCAGGAACAAATTTTAAAAAACTTCGCTGAAAAGATGTCCATGGATTTACCAACTCTTCAAAACACGTACAAAGAAAACTTAGTCAAGCTTGAAATATTCTTTCAAGATGCATCAGTACGCTTCATATACGAGAATTGTGGTTATTCGGTATGTAACTACTCTCGATGTATCTTGGTTTGATTATTTCGCTATAGCATCGATATTGGCAATTTATTCATCTTATTTGCCTACAGAAATGGGAGTTCATTTCTGACTTCGGAGGATTAGCATTCGTCACCGTGTTTGAGTTTATTGAATTATTTTGGGACATCGTTGTTTATTGTCATTGTCGCATGAAGCTAAATTGTGGCCGCCCGATATGAAAGTGACGCTATGTCGAGATACAATTTAATAATAGATCGAATCTGAATACACTTACTGCGTAAATTTAAATGGTTACTTTATACACACACACATATACATATATATATATATATATATATATATATATATATATATATATATATATATATATATATATATATATATATATATATATATATATCATGTATATTTATATATATATATCATATATATATATATAGATATATATTTCATATGTATATATATATAATATATATATATATATATATATGAATATATATATATGTATGAGATATATATATTGATATATATATGATATATATATATATATATATATATATATATATATATATATCTATATATATATATATATATATATATATATATATATATATATATATATATATATATATATATAATATATATATATATATATTACCTGCTGTTGTTTCTGCTTGATCTTTAATCAAACCACTTATCAATATTATGGACTCTTTCGTGTCGAGGCATGACCTCCCATAGCTTTCAATGTTGTTGTCAATCACACCTATTCTCGTCAAATGTTTTACTTGACAGTTGAACAAAAAATAAGTAATTTTCCTTTATAATTTTTATGCCTCAGCTTTTTTGTTCGCAAATAAAAACAATCAGCAAACATTTTTCTGCTTTATTGACTGATGAATATGTTTCCATTCCAATGATCATATTCATGTTTATCTCGCTTCTCATATATCCTGTAACAATGCAATATTGAGTACTATTCAACGCAGTTTTCAAAAAATTGCCAAAGTGGCTGTTTAATTTTATGTAACAGCTATTCTTGCACTACTACCTGCAGACAGATACTGAAGAATCAAACAGTGATATTACCTTAGAAATCAATAATAGCGACCGTGAAAACCGCCGTATCCTCCAAAGTATCCAGGATAGCCGTATCCGTAATCAACTTTGCCGTCACGGTTAAAATCTGCTCTGTCATCTAGACCGTCACGATTTTCGTCGTAACCGTAACCACGGAAACCGGCCATGGCAACGGCGACCAACGCCATGGAGCAGAGGAAAAGAAGTGTGGTTTTCATGGTGAGCAGGTTCCAGCAGAATGATTAATTTGCTATGTGTGCACTCATTTATACACAACTGGTGGAAAGTTTTGTCTATTAGCAACAATGGATTGCGTGACACCAGCCTTAGGACAGCAAACAATATAGCGTTGGACGCCAAATATTTGTGTCAATACCCTGCGGATACTTGCCGGCAGCAATGAAAATGAACATGCGCGCACTTAAAACGGACAACCCTTTTGGCCACACACAAGTTGAATATCCTATTGTGTGACTTTTACAAGCGTGATGGTATGCAAGTGCCTCTGCATCGACTATGGGAACCAGTAAAGAATAATGTAGTTGGTAAGTTTAATACAAATCAATAAAGACACTTACATGTAAATAAAACCAGGAGCTAAAGACACAGGGAAATACACTGGTATTCCAATTGAAAGAACATGCGTATATGTAAATGTTTTGTTATTGTTTTTGAGTCAAACAAGATAAAAACAGCAATTAGTTCATCGCCTCTCAGCATGTGGCGTTTCCTTATAAGCGCATGTTACATAGCATGGCCTATGACATTTTGTTATAGAATAATTTGGATCGGTCATGGTAGAAATATAATGTATAAATGCAATTTGCATACATGACTTTTGTTTGGGTCTTTTCAAGGGCAGGTGTATTTTATATATTACCTGCATGCGGCAAAGGTTCTTTGTTTTGACCACTGTATAAATAAAACCAATAATGCGATCATTTATGAGGTTTGTGCGACTTAACAATAACCAAACAACTCGGCTTTGTTTCTACTGCTGAATAATGATAATAAATCTTTACTTCAGACTCAACATAACATGTGGTAAATTGGTCCACAAAGGGATATGCATTTAAAATAATGTAGATTGTGGCATAGCTTCCTTATATTTCATTTGTATCTTAAACTGGAGGCAAGCATTCAAATCTTCACACCAAAATTAGCAAGAGAGCTAGTTTTCACACGTACCCCAACAGACCAACGTCAGATGTTATTACCTTGATGAGGGAGCACAGCAGCAGCTCCAGTAATTGGTTCAGGGCTATTCACACTAAACTCCTGTTCGTTGCTGCTAGTACGAACGAATAAGATGGCTACTGGCTTTTCGTACGGCGGCTGTATGAATAAGATGGATATTGGCTATCCGTGCGGCGGCCATGCGCATAAGATGGATATTGGCTATCCGTGCGGCGGCCATGCGCATAAGATGGATATTGGCTATCCGTACGGCGGCCATACGAAAAAGATGGATATTGGCTATCCGTGCGGCGGCCATGCGAATAAGATGGATATTGGCTATCCGTACGGCGGCCATACGAATAAGACGGATATTGGATATTGGCTATCCGTGTGGCGGCCATTGGAATAAGATGGATATTGGCTATCCGTGCGGCGGCCATGCGAATAAGATGGATATTGGCTATCCGTACGGCGGCCATACGAATAAGATAGATATTGGCTATCCGTGCGGCGGCCATGGGAATAAGATGGATATTGGCTATGCATACAGTAGACGCACGGAAAAGATGGGTAGAGAGCTATTGTACAGTTTTTTGGGGGGTCTTTTCAGCACAGAACTCAACATATTTCATCATCGCACCAGTCAGAACAGGTCTGACAATCATGTCCGTACTGTTGGCCTAGCATCTCCTTTTACATGTTATGGTAGGCTGGGGAACTTGGATTATGTATGACCTGAGCTGTATAATAACTTAACCCAACTGTGTTGTAATGGTAAGTACATAATGAGAGGAAAAGGGCCCTTCATATGCCTAAATGCTAAGGTTAGTTTTTTATAACTGTCACTCGACACATCCTCAGATTAATTTTGATTAAAATATTGCTATGCAGTAATAGAAAGGCATAACATAGTGCCGGATAAATAAAGAAAGAAATTGTGTTAAAGATGTGCAACATGTTTATTCGCATTGCCTTTCCTCATATGTACATAACAGATCGCAAATCACTTATTTAGCGCATAAAAGTACATATATTCACACAGGAACAAATTCCTTTGCCGATGGAAACTAAGCTACACATCAAAACCATTATCAGAATAATTTAGACATCATTAACAGTTAATTAGTATTAAGATTTATACAACCATGGCACACTGAAAGTGAAACCGCAAATACAGCAAGAGCAGTGCACCCTTTTCAGCTGTTTTGTGGTGGATGCATACAGCTGTCCATGACAGCACACCTGTTGCTAGTTTCTGCATCAGCAGTCATGAGGCGATGATCAACATAGCACCTGTACTTGGAGCAGTGTTGCTGACCCATCGTTAAACCCCACAAGCCAATGCCACTGCATTCTGACAGCAGTGAGGAGTGTTAACAGACTTATCGTTAAACAACCATGAAGGGCCATGAATCTGGGTCCTGGCGCAAAAAGCCATCAAGGACATCAAGAACCCTGGCCTCTTCAGTTTACTGTCACGAAGAGAGGTGCTGATATTATATAAGTCCTGGAGACAACCTTGTCTGTCTGCTGCATCAGGTTGGAACGTATGTTCTCTACAGTCACGCCAAGCCCGAAGAGTTCCCCAACTTTCTTCTTTTCCTCTCCCTCAAGCCTTCTATTCTCTGGATTGAGATCAACCATCCTTGGCTCAAGAGCGTAGTTGTGGTTTTCCTGCAGTTAATTCACCACTAGCATCTGGCGTTTGCGATCAGCAGCAAGGAGGATGGAAACAGAAACTCAACCTTCTCAGATTCTAAATGTTCCTAAGAGGGAAATTCCTGTCCTTCTTTAATGCAATCCTCATCAGCCATATCACCAGAGTTCTTTCAACAACCATACAACGCGTTTCCTACGAAAGATAAGCAGTTGGAAGGTAAAATTCTGTCTTGTTCTCTGGTTTCTTGAATTCAAAATAAGGTTGCCGCCTAAGACTGGTTTGCGCAGGTGCGACCTTTTGTATCTGATGAGCGATAGATGCCGTCGCCTTGTTGTCCAACATGCTATTTGTTCGGCTGCCGTACGATAAGCCTTTGCGTATAAACATTTAACCATTCAGTAAGTAGTGTGCAAAAAATACCCCCAGTTAAACATATCCGTCCTGAGATCTCTGTACGTGTATCAAAACATCGCCCCGCGTACAGAGATCTCACTACGTCTTGATGTCTCAGTACAAGCCTTGACATGATAACTTCAATATAAACGACTGTCACGTGTGCTTTTGTTGATGCTATGGTAGCGCCACATGACGGTGGGCGTGCTGGAAATGCTCATCTTAGCATAGCTATAAGCTCTTTCAGTCTTTGGTCGTATTGTGAACCTGGTATGCTTAAACAGCATCTGGTAATAAATAACCCCACGCAGTTAGGACACAGTGGGTCGCTAGCCTCGCGTTGACTGGGTACACGAAGAAAGCATTTTGAAAAATCTTAAAGGGGTGATTTGGTTTCTTCCTCAATCGTTTACTGTCAGTTTTTCACATCGTGAAAACACAAAGCAAAGCAAGGTACAAGACAAGGTACATAGCACAGCAGGGCGCAACAATACAAACACAAGGTCCATCTCCTGTAGTGCTGCTAGGCGGTGGGGTCTGGTGCTTGCAGTACCTGTATTGGATTCCATGCTATATCCTCCCCTACCCCGTTGCGAAACGTTCTCGTCGGTTGTACCAGCACTTGCAAACTAGAGGTAGTGCCTGGGAGGCCGGCAGTGGGTAACCAGATTGTTTTGCGGTTGTACTTGTCCTCCGCATATTCAAAGTACTGTTCTGTTTCTACAAGTATCCTCTCTAGACCCTCGGTAGCCCACACCACAGTAGGCTCAGAGTCTGTATCGCATACAACAGCTCGTGCGCTGTAGGTTCCAGCACTATACCCCAAGATGGCATACTTGGCATTTCCAACCGCCATGGTCTACTAGGGTTCGGGTGTTGTTGGTGCTAGTATGTACTCCCTCTTTGCACATGCCACCGCAGCAAGGATGTCGAGCTCTTCTTGGCGTGTGGTTTTGTCGTACTTCTGCTTTTCCCATATAGCCTGCTTCCACCCTTTGGCGTTTGCTGCATCGATAATGTCCTGTATATGCTTGTCTCAGTTGCGCGTTGAGAGCATGGATATGGTACGCTTGGTTTCGATCTCGGATATGGGGTACACAGAAACGTCTACACCTACAAGATATGTACTGCGTTTAAGGGAGGTAGTCTTCTGGTGGTGGGCCATTTGGGTGGAGCTGTGTAAGTTTCTTGGGGGCACACAGTATAGTCTGCGCGTCTGGGTCTTTGATGTAGCATCGCAGCGGAGCCACCTCTATGCTCTTCTCTGTGGTACCCAGGATGTCCACCCAAAAGATAGGGCAGTTGCGAAACCCAAAGTCTGCCATAACCTACACAATAGCTCGCTCCCAACTGGCATCGTTTTCAACCTTCTCTTTGTTGGGTCGGATACGCACTCCTGATATACGGCCAGTACCTGTGTGGGCATGCCATGCTACAAATATCTCTCCCTGTTCCCTATTCGAAAGTACAAGGATTCGGTCAAGTGCTTGCGCTAAGTTCTCCCATTCCTTCTTAGGTGGCTGTACTACGAAGGGGGCTAGCTCGTCGGTGTGCACAAGGTCTAGGGCTTCTCGGATCACCTTGTTGCCTGCATCGGTGGATTGGGTAGGAGAATCATATACGGATTTCTCTATGCGAGTGCATCTGCATACTTGGACATTTAGGTGTGGGAAGGTCTTGCGTAGGTGGTCGTTGTGGCGGTCGACGTAGTCTTCCAGGTGGCCACCCATAGTTTCTCCTACTTCTCCTGCTTCAAAGTTGGACACGACCTTGTTGTACAGCTTGGTACGTACGGTATACCCTGCAGGTGTTGTTTGTACACAGGTGCATACGTGCTTTTCTACGCTACCAGAGTTGTCGAGAATAGTAGGTCCCATGTCCCACTCTTGTTCCTCTCGAAAGCCATGGTTGGTACACAGGTGTTGGACCAATACCTCCCTATCCAACACGCCGAAGAAGTCCTGTGTGTTGTCTACAGCGTACAGCCCGTACCCAGCCGCTAGCAGTTTCCTTTCGAAGAGTGGTAGGGCTGATTGCAGATTGTCGATGGGGATTTCGGCAACTGCAACTTTGGCTATGAAGTATCCAGCCACCTTTTGTGTAAGGTATAGTTCTTCCCAGGTCTTCTTTGCTTTGGGGTCGGTGTCATGTTCATGTTCCCAAGGATAGGGTTTTGGTGCGGATGGTGTGAACCAACTTTGTTGTCGACTCTGGAGCCTAGGCAATCGTGGGCTGTGAGTAATATATAGGATACAATACTCTTTGCACTGCCAATTTTCCCGGTGGTGCAGGAAAGGGTGCCACCTACTGCTACACACTCGTGGCGGAGGTACCCATAGATGTATATATCGTCGACAAGAAAGGCCAAAAAGTGGTTGCAGATGTGTAGGTCCGAGGTTGCCAGCGAGGTAGTCGACTTTGGATATGTCTGATACCAAGTTGCCGTCGTATGCGTTTTCAAGTAGTATGTGGGGGGCTATTGCTCTCTCGGTGCGGAGACCCATGCTTTGGAATATGATTGCGGTAGCCATATTTCAAAATATACGAATATACACATGTGGTAGCTATTTGTTCAAATTGGCGCAATTGGCGCAATTGTTGTCCTTCCTGTGTACATCTAATATGGTGCGATTCATTTTTGGAAACGATGTGTAGGCCCGGGCCTACCGTGCCTATTGGAGCTACGCCGATGCTATTGGTATAGATTATTATCTATCCATCCCCCCGACACCTTCCACTGAACCTCAAATCATGACGCGTTATGATCGATAACTCAACAAACAATCACGCTATTAAGTTTATATCACACGTGATTTTCCATCATTGAGTCTAGTAAACACGCTCGACTGTAATAATGAACACGAATTTATTCGACGCAGAAGTTGTTTTACTCCGGACATCTTGTGACACTAACATCAGTCACGCTCAAAGTAGGTTTTCATATTTTGGGCGATAATAGGGAATCAACACGTTCGCGCGGCACAGCATACGAAGTGTATACAGGTATACTGTGCGATGCAACAGCTCGTGATAATCATATAATGTCCTAAGTATATCGACCGCATCCCACTTAGTTAAAGGATCCCAGTCAACCGAAATAGTATATGATACATCAAGCGACAGGGATGTGATTTGTTCGCGGATTTCCGCGTATCAGTTGGCTCCAGGCTCCAATCCCCTCGCCAAAATTATTTCAGCCCTTCAGCTGCCAGGGCAATCACATCCCTGAGCGAGGAGCTCGCCCAAGTCAATGCTGGGGTCGGGATCAGGGATTTACCACCATTTCATTTGGCATTTTGGGATCAGCATCATCACTGACATCAGTTCACTTGGCAGGTGTGACCGAACAACTATGTCTGTGCTGTTCATTTTTTGGACATCAACCCTCCCACGAACATAGACTCAACTGGCTTGTCAAATAACCCACACAAGCCTGAACTCATCAGCTTCTCAATCTCTTTTTCAATGATCATTGATTATCTGTGTACCACTCAATATTTTATAGCGTCCGACAAAAGACATGTTTCACCAACTTTGCAACTTTCTCACAACAACCTTTTTTCACACAATAAACAGAACATTTAGAGCAAAGGCATTCATAGCCTGTGCGGACGTATCATTTCATTATAGCGTCTACTTAGACGTACTGTAGGGCACTCATTGGTTTTGCCTAGTCATGCTTGCATGACAAATGATTTTTTAACTGGTTGGGCATTATTCAGTTATATGTTGAATATCAATACAAATCTGTTAATAAAATTATGTTACAATAACAACCTGTGTGAAAACATCAAGCTACCTGATACAGTCTGATTACAATTATTATTTGCTCTTACAGTCAATTTCATCTGTTTCAGATGTACTTGGAGAGTATTACGATTTCATTTCAAGTATAGCAGCAGGTGAATTCAGAGAAGCTCTGTTGTTGGACACCATCAAGCCTTTAGTTGCATCCTTCTGTGCTAATGATGACAAAAGTAAGACATTTGTGGAGAATGTTGTTGATGCTGCCATCCAATTCACCCAGCACTCTCAATCAGAAGATGAAGCAGCCGTGAGGTGAGAATCCCCAATTAACCCTGTTAGTTTCACATCAGATTCACATCATCAGTGTTAGTGCTATGGTGTAATTTATGTTTCAGACAACATGTCCTCCTTGGGCTGGCTGTTTGCTGCCAACAACTGTTTGTTCAGTGCAACTGGGTGGGGCCCTCAGCGAGAGACTTCTCCACTGTTCCAGTTATCTCAGATGCTTGTTCCCAAGTGAGTGACTGGATGATTTCTTGTGTGAATGTCCGTCTCACTCGAATCACACTTTTTACGTATCATGACTGGATCAGCTGATCTGATCTTGTGAGTGCAGGGTGACACTGAGAGCAGTCTCACCATTGAT
The DNA here is from genome assembly GCA_034190875.2 of Urechis unicinctus. Classification (NCBI taxonomy): domain Eukaryota; kingdom Metazoa; phylum Annelida; class Polychaeta; order Xenopneusta; family Urechidae; genus Urechis; species Urechis unicinctus. The sequence continues at coordinate 61,521,502 of CM067346.1, forward strand.
GGGGAAGGGGTGTTCTCTCATGCATGTGGTCTGGAGTACCTTTCCATTGCCCGTGCTCTTCTTCTGGATGCCAGGAACCTCCTCCAACAGTGCCAGGTAGATATATGTTTATATTTTATTTGCAAATTTCCTAATCTTTTAGAGCAACTGCCTGTACCTTTCAACATGATTTATAAGAATGGACAAGGCATATTTATTCATTTTAAGATCACATTAATGCTTATCAGAATCATCCATTCCCAGAGTTATTGTGAGTGACCATTGTTACTGGTGTGGTGGTCTACAGACAGCCCCTTGGTGGTTGATGCGGTGCATACAGACGCATCAAGCTCTTCTAGAGGAGAGGTCGCCTACGCTGAAAGCCACCATAACAGAACTGATTCACACGGGTAAAGCTCGCCTCTGTCCTATATTATTGCTGTTCCCCAAAAGAAGTTTATACAATAATCTGGAATAAATTAACATCAGGGTATTCTTTCAAATCAGTGTCAATAAAATGTCGTCCATTGATTGTGTGGCAGTGTCAAAGAACGAGAAGTTGATAGCCTCGGATGAATATAGGTACTTATTTGTTAGCTGTTTTGTTGTGTGTTTCGTAACCAATCACCAAATAGAACATACTATGATTTACTCATAATGTCTTGTGCTGCCTATTGTGTTTATTACAGAGACCTGGCCATTCAGTTCCACTTAGAAGCAGGCCACATGTGCTATTTTTATTATGAGCCATCCATGGCTGACTTCCACTTTCGACAGGCTGAGAAGATCTCTGAACTGAAAGTAGAACTATCTGGTAAGGTATCAATTGTATTCAAATGACATAAGGCTTTCTGTATCCAGATCGGAGGGTATTCACAGACCTGATTTTTATTTCATGTTCAAAACTCACTTGAGTGAAATGTTGGTTTGTTATGTTAGTAGCTTCCTTGTCACAAGCTGTGTGTGTATCTGTAGGTGTGATGGGGAAGAGGACGAGGTGGCAGGAGACTAATGTAGCCCAGCTGGTCCTCTCTGTCACCAGGGACGTTACCGTCAACAACCACCTCAACAGCTTACCATCCAAGTCCTTACCTAACGTTAGCATCTTTCTGAATATTCTCATCAAATGAATGGCCAAATGTATATCTGTGTAACTTACCTGCTGGTTTTGTTTTTCTCTTTAGAATGTACCATTAGATGATGACACTGTGCTGGAAGAGATTCATCTGGATGGTAGCAGGGATGAGATGGGTGGAGTCTCTCTACGTGGAGTGGATCAAGCTGTCATCCTGGGCTTATGGTGACCATACCATCTGCTTCTTATCATCCACCAGTCTCTTCCTCCATTAATGTATACATTTGATAGATTAAAACAATGTATCTCTGCTTCAGCCACCATCACCGTAAATCGTCTGAAGGACAAGGTTCTATCATCGCAGAAGAATGCCTAGCTTACATCAATGTGAGTGATATTACTGCCACACTTTAGTCATATTCTTACAGTCTATCAGAAGTTTCCACAATGATTGTGCTTGGTTTTAGTTTGTTCTGAGGCAGCCGAGCTGCTGGTGTGTTCAAGCATCAGCATTGCTACAGAGAACTCACTGGGAAAGTGACAGTGCTAGGAGGATACAACGCTCCATGATGCAACTGGAGGTCCGTATCTTACCGTCACATCTCTTGTCCTGCTGGCTTCTCCCTGCTGCTGTTTGGTCAACTGCATCTTAAATTACCAGTCGATTCATCTTCATCTTCAAGGCCACCATCATCATTAAGTTCCTGGCAGCCTCAGTCTCCACCATCTTGCACTCAAAGCCAAGTGTCTGGTTTACACAACTCTGTTAAATAGGGATGCTCTCCCATCCTGTGACATCACATAATGGTGATGCTGAACCCCCATGCATGTTTCAAATTCTTACACTGTCATGTCAGCCTATACAGATATTTAAACATTGGGTTTACTTGAGTTGAGCTGAAAGGAAATAGGTGAGGGTTACATGAAGATTGATGTATTGTCAGACAACAAGATGTATCAATGGAACTTCTAACTAAAGTGCAGTCTTGTAAACAGCTTACACATCCTAAAATACATGCCCGCACATTAAAACTGGCCATCTTTGTAATCCCATGTTAGGCCAGCTTTAACATAAGTAACAAATGGATATTGAGTTATTCTAGTAGTTCACCTCTTATTAGCATATGTTTGTATATCAGTTTGATGGGTCTTTACAACACTCAGATATTATTCAATCATCAGTGGTTCAGTGCTCTAACACCAATAGAACAGAATTGCATAGAATCGATATAGAGTTTTCAACACTTGCATTTCCCTCAATTTGTCATGTTGTTTTTGTTAGGATCTGGTGAAGCTCGTTCATCAGGAGAGACCAGGAGCATGTGACCGCCTTCCCCTCGTCTACTCTGTGCGCTTGCCACCTGTCTGGCAGGTCGAGGTCGGTCATTCACATTGGGTTCATGGGATCGATGTACTGTAAATTGTCAAGGTTCTTTCTTTTTTCAACAATGTTTTTGTCATGCTGTTTTTAAAGAGAGAACTCGGAAACTTTTTGATGAAGATAGGAGTTTTTAACAGTGCTCTAGAAGTCTTCTTAAGGATCAAGTCCTGGGAAGATGTGATTCGTTGCTACACTGTACTTGGTCGCCGTGAAAAGGTACTGTCCCTAACTGTCCACCGCCAAGTTATGCCTCGTCAGTTAGGACCTGTACTTGTATGTGTGTGTTGTTGATCTTGTGCCAGGCTGAAGATTTGATCAGGGAGCAGTTAGCGGTGAAGGAAACAGCCAGCCTCTGGTGTTACCTTGGTGATGTTACCCAAGAGGTGAAGTACTACGAGAAAGCATGGGAGGTTTCAAGTCACCATAGCGCTCGAGCACAGAAGTCCATAGGATTCCTCTACCTCCGCAAACAACAGGTAATGCACACATATAACCTGAATTCATTCATTAATCAGTGTCACATTAGTGCTGTTGACGGTTGAATGTATGCCTGTTTTTTTTAGTTTGAAGAGTGTTTACCTTACTTTGAGAAGGCTCTGGAAGTCAATGCTCTGCAGGTATGATTTGTTTTTCAATTTGACAGGGAAAGTGTTTTTCACTGCATATTAGTTCAATATGCCACGTAGATTTTTATTCATAATGCAAGATGACATGCTTGGGAAAAAAGTGGGTTTTTTAAATTATGAATTTAACAAACCTGTCTTTGCAGACACTTGTACATAACAGACATTTCCCTATGTACTTCAATATTTCCAATGTCTTAATAAACAATGGCCCCCTTTACTTATATATCTGATGTATGCGTAATGGACCATCTGCACCAATGTCCCAGTTACCATTGTCATTAAGGATGCCACCAATGTTTCAATTAAACCAAACCATTAATGAGAGGAATGTAACAGTGGTCGTATCTCAGCGGACCATGGTCTTTACAATTTATCACGGTCGCTTGGTTTTTCTTCCCTGTGCATTAACTTCTGTATTTCATGTTAGTCTGACAATGGTTCATGGGACGTTGATGGCCAATGAAAATGGTCCTCTGTAATGAAGCCAGTTTAGTGGATCAAATTACTGTGCTATAATCTCAAGGTTACATGCTGATGATAGCAAGAAATGTGTACAGAATGCTGTGGCAGCCTCAAAGCTGCCTTATTGGCAGTCACAGTATGGTAAATGGTTCAGAATGTTTTCACTCTGGGTGCTTCAAGTCATGCTCGCATAGCTGGCCATCGAGTAAGATGATAGCTTCTTTTACAAGATAAGACCAGACACTATTTCACATCTGTCTGACCTGCAGGTCACTGTGTGGTTTTCTTATGGCTGTGCTTCTCTGGCCGTGGAGAAATATGACAAAGCTGCCAAAGCCTTTAGGCGATGTGTCGACCTGACTAACGATGTAAGTAGCACAATATCTAATGACTCAACTGTAACCACTTAGTCACTGCTTTCAAACTTGTTTTGATTTTCTACCTCAGAGATATATGTAGACATATTTATACCTCTGATATGTATGTAGACACATTTATACCCATGATATATATCTACACACATTGATACTTCCAATATATATCTACACACATTCATACCTTGGATATATATCTAGACACATTAATACTTCCAATATTTATCCAGACAAATTTATACCTTGGATATATATCAAGACACATTTGTACCTCCGATATATAATTTCTAGACACATTTTTGCAGAACTTTGAGGCCTGGAGCAATCTGGCTTCTGCTTATATTCGCAGCGGTCAAAAGTAAGTAGTGATTTTGATTGACTGAATAACATTGTCATTGTATTATGTTTCTCAAATTCTGTGGTGCCCTGTCTATGAAATATGATGAACTGTCTTGTTTAAACAGGCCACGTGCTTTTTTGGCCCTACAAGAGGCACTTAAGTGTGAATATGAGAACTGGCGTATCTGGGAGAACTACCTTGTTGTGGCTACAGACATCGGCGAGTTCCAAGAGGCTATGCGGGCCTATAATCGCATGCTAGATCTGCGAGACAAGTTCGCTGACACAGAGGTAAGCCCATCGATCTGTGTGATTAATCAATGGACAGGATCGATAATTGTTGACAGGATCGCTCATTGTTGACAGGATTGATCATTGTTGACAGGATCGATCATTGTTGACAGGATCAATCCTTGTTGACATGATCGATCATTGTTGACAGGATCAATCCTTGTTGACATGATCAATCATTGTTGACAGGATCGACAATTATTGACAGCGTTGATCAAGGATCAATCCTTGTTGACAGGATCGACAATTATTGTTGACAGGATCGATCATTGTTGACAGGAACAATTGTTGTTGTACCTGATTGTCATCTCTTCCAATGGAGCGTTGAGTGTAGTGCCATAAACAAAGCAGTGTGTAAATACCTGCGTTAGATTGATGATGTCAGTAATTATATCATAGCGGTGACTTTCAGTCTGATCATTATGTTTAATTGTAAATCATGTCATATGCAGCAGAGCTTCAAGGCTTGGTGGTCGTTTGTTGTCTCAAGGTGCTGAGAGTGCTTGTTAAGGCGGTGAGCAGTGACGTGAAGGATGTGTGTGGCGAGGCGTCCTCCAAGTACAGACCAGACTTACTCAAACTGTTTGGCAGGATCACTTCTAAGGTATACATCATAATCAAGTACAGTCCGGTATCCCTTATTCGGAATTCCGAAATCCGGAAACCTCCAAAATCCGGATTTTTTGGGCGAGAAACGTTATGACGGCAGAGTGGAATTTTCGCGTCGTTGGACTTTTTCGATAGATTCCCCATCACGAAATAGCGTTGAGGTATGCTAGCGACTGTTAACGCACCCTGTTTTTGAACGAAAATATTCCTATTTCTATCCTCAAGTCGATATTTACTATGTTAAGGCGGAAGTGAACAAGAAATCCGGATGATTCCGAAATGCGGAACACACTCGGTCCCGACCATTCCGGATAAGGGATACTGGACTGTATTTTGACTGAAATTGATCAGCGTGTTATCACCAATCTAAAACATATTCTGAAACACCAGCTGTTATTATTTGCCATCATCAGTTTGGTTTTTTTTTTTACTTTTTCCATAGGTGACCAGTAATAGTGACATTTGGCGTCTGTATTCTCAGCTGGTGAGTGCTGAAGAACCCGTCTCGATCGACAATCAACAGAAGGTTGGTGCAGATTGTCATCATGGCCACTGGCATTGGGCCGTGTGGATAACATAACTCTAGCTCAGCCATGCAGTGAATAGCTGCTGTTTGTGCACAGTAGTGTGTGTCTCTTTGAATGGCATGTTGTGTTTGTATACCAGGCTCTGCAGCATCTGCAGAAAGCACATCGATGCAGTATTCAGACTCCAAGATGGGAGAAAGACCCAAGTCAATGTGTGAATATAGCCAAGCAGGGCAGTGAACTGGCCATAGGTATCCAAAGTGTTAACATGCCAAAAAATATATTTTTACCAATAAGGACAAGTTATGAACCAATGCAGTTAATGGTCGTTTTTCCTTTCTTACTCGTACAGCGTGTGTGCGGTGCAGTGAGGCTACAGTAGAGCCAGCCCAAGCCATCCAGATGTTAGCATCAGCAAGACTTATGCTGAAGGGGGTTCTAGCCAAGATCAAGGTATACACACTGTTGAATCCTCTGTTAAATTCATTCGCTATAAACAACTCCTTTTCCCGATTTGTCCACTCAAAAATGAGTTCTACAGTGTGGTATCCAGCGTAAGCCTGTGTGGTATCCAGTGTAACCATAACTGGTAGCCTTTTGTATGAAGCATAAGCAAACAGATACACTTGCTTCCATGTTAATGGCAGAGAGTAGCAGACTATATAAAATCCAAATTAGCAAGGACTTGATGTGCTGACTGAGAGCTGAAAAGCACATTCTTTGTGGCTGAGATTAGCTTGTGGTTCTGTGCCACATGAGGAGACTGTTATCACTCCTGTTATAAGCATCAACCTCATGACCCTAACAGAATGACTTAAGCTTCTCCAGGCATCTACTATCCAATCACTGCCTCCCTGTGTCCACTACATATAGACGTCGTCGTGGTCTTCTTCTAACAACCCACGTCCTTTATTGTAGGCTGCCATATTTATTGAACCATTTCAATTTACTAATATTTGTAATGCTCAAAATAGAACATTGTACATGACAGGTTAGGCCTATGGTCTTATAATGTTATCCTATTTCTGCCTCAGCAAGCACACATGGACCCCGTGACAAAGCTCCTACACACCAGTGTCCAGGAATCGTGTGATGCACTGGAGAGAGATCTCAACAACGTATCCACAGTGCTAGAGCAGAAGAAGACTTCTTGATATATCCCTGAGCTGGGTTTCCTAATGCATTTCCATCCAATTGAATCCATAGTACTATATGATCAGTCTTCTGGTGTGAATAAACTCATAAATTAATGAGCACTGTTTTCACTACCAATTGGCACCATACACTCCAGTTTTCTTATAATTATGATGAGTGTCACCAATTTATAATTGATTTTGATCAGAATATTTCCCTATTATTTAACAAATATTGTTTATAGGTTGGGTTGTCAAATATTCTTGGAAGGTAACCGTTTGGAATTGCCCACAGGTACCTATTAGATAGACAAATAGGGTCAGATGGCTATTTGACTATCCTTTCGTCTGAAATAAGCCCAGCTGCTGGTTTTCCCCTGGTTATAAGGAGCATCTTATAATGTATGGTACACATGGTGTGTTCAGCATCAGGCCATTGGTACTCTTCTGTAGTACACAAGAAAGAATCTGAATTTCCTGTGTTGAAATGGGCAATTGTGAGAGCATGGATGCACTAATGTTGAGTTTATGTAAATGTTGAGTATAATCACTTAACACTGACCTGCTTTATATATGTAGACAATAATGGGGAAGTGATTAGTACATCATTGACAACAAGAACGCCCTTGGCAGTACCTTTTATCCCACTTTATCCGCATATGAGAGACAGGTTGCTCCCTTAATTATCATAGCTTCTTGTTTGCATTATTATAAATCACAGTGCTAGTAAAGGAGTAAAGCACATTGATCTGCCGAATAAGGTTCCACGTGTTGGTCCAGGGTTAGAATAGGCCAACTGTATTGACCCATGGAGTCAAATAATGGGCAACATGGTTGCCATGGGCTGCGGCTCACCTTGGCAAGAGGTGGAATGGCACTTGGTCCAGTCACTCGGCTGCTGGTGACATCGCCTAGACAAGAGGTGGAATGGCCTGGTCCAGTCACTCGGCTGCTGATGACATCGCCTAGACAAGAGGTGGAATGGCCTGGTCCAGTCACTCGGCTGCTGATGACTCGGCTGCTGGTGACATCGCCTAGACAAGAGGTGGAATGGCCTGGTCCAGTCACTCGGCTGCTGGTGACATCGCCTTGGATAACCGTTCACATCTTTATCTTTATATCCTTATTTTTATTCATCTACCTATTGACCCATGGAGACAATTGGTTCAGCAACCACGCTCGATTCTCGTCAGACTCAAGTACATGTAGTTGTAAGTCATTCGGGAAAGTTCGGAGAAACGTGTCTGTTATCCCTGTGGTGTATGCTGGGCTATGCTGGTCGGTCCATGCTTACCAGCGTGCCACGTGAAACAACTTCATCATTTCTCTAGAACTTAAGCTTATCGCGTGGTCAGGGCCCGGGGGGTAAGAGGTGAATCGAGCAATCCGGTACGCATGGGCACTCAAGTCTGTCTTCCGAACTCTGCTGAACTATCAACGGATATATATATATTTGAGTCAATCGCACAACGCAGTAGTTGTCAGGTTGTCATTCCCATCAAGGAGTTATATAACAAAAGAAGGAGTGGCAACGCCCATTGAAGTCGCCGCCGAGGCGCTCGCGTGTGTGCCTCGGTAGCGAGTGTTTTCACAAGCTCGCGCTTGGTGGCGCTAAGCGTACTTCGTATTGCGACATCAACTAAAGCTATTGGTTAACTCCTTGTTCCCATGTATGATTAAGTTGGGTGTCTGCGGCTGTTCTCGACCTGGCGGCTGGTGATCGTTGATTCATCATGGCTACGTAATTCGTAAAAAGGTTATGCGCAAGTCAATATATCCAAGGTCCTTCACAGTAAACTAAGTCAAAGTCAAAGATACACCGCCATGATATTGTGATATCCCTTGCTGAACGACCTTATTGGTCCTGACAGACGAACATGACGTCATCATAGCCCTCATGAACTTTATATCAACATGGTCATAACTTCATCAAAGGTGTTGCCAAGGGTAACAGGAGGTTAGCAATAAAACCAAAGATGCCCTTGATACCAGCGAGCAAAGTGTGAAGCGATTGACCTCGTCGTTAGCCACGCCAGATGCCGATGTGTATTACCAATAACCAACACCCAGACGCGGCTATTAGACTACTTCCTGTCAACTTCATCGTTGTCTTCCAACAAGCTGAATACGTTACAAAGGACCAATAACCAAGCTAACAACAACATATAAAGCTTGATTTACTTACATCGAGTATAGCAATAATCCAAATATAGCGAAACAAACCGATAGCTTTAAAAAAACGTGGCATATTGAATGCTAGAATGATAAATAACAATATATGGAAATAACAACGAAATAAATTATGGCATCTTCTCGCAAGTCTATCCATGTCTATCAGATGTAACAGCACCAGTAGTTTAAACGTAGGCAGTTTTGAGGTCTGATTCCGAATTACCATTTGTGGAAGCATTCACCCGTTAACTACAGGTGATCCCAAGAACGACAGCTCTGAGGTCTCGTGATAGCAGTCAGGCGGGTGTTCCTCTGAGACTTCCGGTTTCCAGTGGTCTCCGAGTTGCGTCCATCCTGACAGAATGAAACCGTCGGACCGGCTGATCGAACCCGCCTCTTTTCACTCATGGCTTTTTTCTGTCGATCTATGAGGAATCGAGGATAATTTTGAACACTGAATCCCTCGGCCCATGTATTTGGTTTGTCAATATATCGTTGGTATAACGTTTGTCTCGCCTTTTCCTGGTCAGTGAGATGTGCAATCGTCTTGGTGAGAAACGCCCAGCCAGTTATCGACTGTGATTTCCTGCGTTCTGTTCGTTTCTCGAGTACTATGCGTCGTAATATCGCCCAACCGCGACAATATCTCGGTTTCTTGTCACCCTCCGCGTCTTCTGTGGCTGCTTTACGTTCCTCGATTTCCACTTCATCATTTGTGACGTCATGGTTGCTGACCACAGAATTTCGCATTCTCATACTTAGACTGATTATATTCGCTGTTTGTTTGAAACCTGGTGCCCGCGCTTTTGGTCGCGGTGATCCCATTTCAACCATTAGAGTTTTGAGCGTTGTACTTCCCCTGTCGTGAAAAGTTTTAGGTTGAAAATGAATAGAATCGACATCAATGTCACGAACGTGCTCCCGAAAAGTTTCCCAAGCATCCACATGGGGGAGCAGATCTGTCACTGAAGAAATTTCACTTTTGACCGAGCTTCGTCTGCGCACACCAGATAAAGAAGATCGACACTTATTTCCAAGACGACCATTCGACAATGCCATTTGCGTTTCTTTGGCAACAGCGTTTATAATGGCATCAGTGTGTGCCGTTTTATTGTTCACAGTATTTCTGGGAAAGATGTCGTCATCGCTGCTGCTGTCGGAACAGCTATCACTTCTTTCCGTGTGAACACATTTTGATTTGATTTTCTTGGTTCTTTTCATTTTGGTTGCTGGGTTGTCTTTCGTGTTGGATTTGGGGCGTCTATTTGCGGTGGCGGTTGTTCTCTGTTGTGGGTTATTGTCCTTGACACGCACCGAAGCTGATCGTTGGTTAGCCAATTTAGCGGTATGAGGTCTCCGGCGGGCACTAGCTGGACTCACTGCCGAATTCATCTTATAGCTGAAACGTAAACTGAAGCTCATAAATCATGCAGTAACATTGACCAAGTAAATCAAAGCAAACCCTCTCATAAAATGCCTTGGTCAATGAGTCTTTGCCTTACTTCTCCATTCGCAGATTACATCGACTTGTTGAGAAGAGGATAATGCGATTAATCCCGATACCCGATAATTCCTTGTGAACCGAAGGATCTGCTATAACTCGACTTACAGTCATTGAATGCACCACTCCCACCGCTTGTCTGATTTGTGACTGATGTTATGACGATCTTAACAACGTCCTTATTTGGTGCCTTTTAGGATCCGGCTAGGATGTGATGCCAAGACAGTATGACGTCAATCGTACGGTTTAAGTTGCATGATCAGAAGCAAACAGCCGTGGTAACCATACCTCGGCTACTAGAGCAACAGCCGCTACTTGCGTGAAATCAGAAGCAAAAATATGTACTTAACGTCCGAACCGTTGCCTCGAGTACTCTTGCTGTTATGGTAAGACATTCCCTCGGGGCATTGTAGAGTAATGAACTTCAAGCGAGTCAATGGACCGCTTGAAGCGCATTTCTGTGTTGGTGGGCTTCCCTATCGAAAACAGATCAAGGTTCGCGCACTCAATCACACTTAATCACGAAAATATCATCTGATACCAAAGTCTCGTCGAGGCCATACTCGGATACGTGTATTTACATTTACCTCTCATAGATCTTAACCCACATGAGATCTTTGCCACCAACAGGCCTCAATCTTGCCTCTATCTTTACCTCCCGCAGACCTAAACCAACGACAGGCTTTTATCCTCATGCAGATCTGAGCATCATGAATTAAGTCTTTTGAACCAAGAGTACCCGATCGAATGTTGTTTGTTGGGCTATCCTGCATATCTCATTCTCCTGTAAATCGTAACTTCCTGCAGTAATTAACTTCCCACATATCTTAGGCTACTACTATTCTACCGCCCTACATAATTTACATGTCCTAAACTCAAACAGATTTTTAACCTACTACCAACGTTACCTTAATTACAAATATTCAACTCGACTTGGTGATCTATGTGTTTTCCTTGTTCACTGTGATATTTATTAAATTGTCCACCATTTCCTATTAGGATATTTATCACATGTACTCTGATGACGTCAGTGAGTAGCTTATACACGCTCTGGTGCAGCAGCACTGATCAGCGTGGCGTTCGACCGTATCATCAATTCACGATCCTAATGTTGCAATGCCGCGACGTTATATTTTCGTTAAGGTCAGCGTTCAAGGTCGTAACTAAGCAAATACTAGGATGGGTATCACGTTTGTTAAATGGGAGCAAGCACGTGGGAGGGGGGGGAGGTATACAAATTTACAAACATTTACTAATATGGCCACCCAACACCACGTGGAGGTGAGTGGTCTAGTGCCTAGAATTACCTACAATATCTACTCTCTATTTTGGTTGAGATAATCATAAGTGCATCTATGACTCATTTTCCCCACCCAACTTCACGTCTAGCGACGACCTAGTTTTTTTTCGAGATTGTGATATGACGAGCGCAGTATTTCAAATCAAAATATCGTCGATAAAACTTAATGAAATACACAGTCACTCTTTTAAATGAGACACACCTCTTGCCGTAAAGGTGTCGTCTAGTGGCGATAAGTTGTTTCTTTTGTCCTCGGTCATTAACTAAGTCCTGTCAATGTCTCGGGTTATATATCTACTGACGAAAATGGAATGAGTGTCTTATCCGATGACATTTTTCTGCTACTCCTAAAGCCCTATGACGACAACACAGAGTAGAATCATGTCAGATGGCTTTGACGGATAGCATCATTACAGTGAAAATGTTGATTTAGCAGTGGCCGACCGAGGACGCAGAATGTGGCAAACCAATCACCGGGGCAGTCGACACAGATGTGAAGGCTACTCTGAAAGATGTTTCATGTTTGCTTTTAGGCTGCCTTTGATCTTAGCTTGGAAGAAGCTTAGTATTATATCTTGAGTTTGCTTATTGAGGTCATCAGAGACAGGGATAGCCATATAGGTAAACATTTGATTTATCGGCTCAATGTGTAATTTAAAAGATTCTGACGGTGTGCTCTTGAATAACGATGCGATTAAGATTGATCATCAGCCGGGATCAATAACGCCAAAAAAACTACACTGCTTTGAATCCACTACAAATATGACCGCGTCTCTCTCACTTTAATAACGAATAATCTCTGCATCACTGTGTAGTTGTGAGGATATGTGAGATTCAACGCAGGAAAACATCATTTTCCATAGTAGTCGGTTAACAATGATTGAGAAGATAACGTCCATCAAACATTTTCACTTTATCATTGATCCATCGGCTTCGTTTATAAGAATACTTTGGTGGGTATATAGTTATCATGGATAAATATAGTACATGCCTCTTTTAATTTTAGAGCATTACATAATCAAGAAATATTAGCCTTTCCGCGAGTCACGGTTACGACACAGCCCGATAATCCATGTTATGATTGGACAGACTATTGATCAGACAGGAACTTGAGTTGGCTCCATTTGCAGTCCGCGTTAATGATTTCCTTCATTGGTTTCATCTACCCTAAATATAACCAAGCCTCTTATCGTATAAGAACATAACACATTCATTTGAGACCTTTATGCCTTTTTAGTTTAGTTATAATTTGAGGCTTTCATTGCTTCACATTTCAGTGAATACACTAGCGTGGTTATGACGTCATACGAGACCTGATGAGAATTGTCATCTCGACTCTCGCCCACTCTAAAGCATATAAAAGGAGATTTCGTTACATGGCCGAGCTCACGTTTCGTGTTTTAAACTAAGGTTCACATAAGATCAATACATAGGTGGTAAATACATATAGAGTATTGAATACAGAGACGTACGGCAGTTAACATGCGATGCAGGAGTCCCTGAAAGACGGCAGCCGGGCTACTGAGCTAATAAAGCGAGCCGAGGTAATTTCATATGGGTAATTTTCTTTTTAAAATTGATGTATTCCATACCTGGATATCAATTAAAGGGAAGTTGCGATGTGACTCAACTCACCTATATTTTAATGGCGTTGCGGTTGTCTCAAGATAAACAGTTCAGCCTTCTTGACCATAATCCCAAACTGCTACACCATCAGCCACACAAATTTAAGCTGCCTGGACTCCTGTCGAGTGGCCTGCCTTTTCGTGTAGATGAATCACCAACGTTCTATGGCAACTCGGATGGTGATGGGTGGGTTAGACAATTTCGAGTATCGTGAGCTTCAGTTTAGCGGTTTCTTCGATTAACAAGATCAATGAGTAAGATCCGAAAACAGACGCATTAGCGCTCTACTCGCTTTCATAAATATCCGGACTACCTTATTGGAATTTTTGGCCCGGCTTGTCTTCGATAATCAATCAATGTTGGCTATTGGAAGATTTAGCCACGCGATAATCAGGGACAATCCCACACCCAGTTATGGATTTTGTGTCGTATTAAGCCTGGAAAACAGGCTTGGAATTTGCGCGAATTATCATGCGATTAAATATTGCCCCTGTACATAACTTATGCTATAAAACATTTTATCAGACCTGGGATTACTGGAAGTACACCAAAATTAACTTTTTTTCACTGACATTTAGGTGTATTTTAACAGTGTTACTTATTGACCTATATATTAAATTATTAAGGCCTAAATTGTAGAATATGAACCTTAAGGCCCTTGGAACCAGAGCAAGAAATACGGTCTGATAAATACACGGTTTAAAAGAATTGCAGAAAGTTATGTTATTGAGGGCAACAATGTCGCTGGCAAACGAATAATAAATTGTGTCTGTAAAGCGGGAAATCTGATAATTAATTGTATCAAAGAGCTTAGAGCTATGCTAAAAGGGCTCACCGCCCCTCCGCCCGACAAAGTATGTGAACACGCTACCTGTAAGCAACGTGTTTCTTTGTCATGGCGTCGTCACATTGAATTTCCTGATCAATTCGAGCGCGCGGTCGCCTCGACCAATCAGAAGACTCCAAATACTCAACGCATGCCGTCGGCAACCCCAGTTGGATCAACAGTCACATGTGCTTTTGTTGATTTTATAGCAGTGCCTACCGACAATGGCAATGTAACTCATTTGCATGCTCATCGCATAGCTTATCGGGGTGAGCCTTCTAGAATTCTGATCTCCCTAAGTTTCATTTGAATGGATTTCAACCATGAAATATCTAGGTCACTTTGTATCTAATGACCTTACAGATGGCAATGACAAAAAGAGACAATTTAGGCAGCTCTACGTTCACTGTTGCCCTGCTATTATGAGGAATTCAATTATTCGTTTCATATCTAGAATGGAAGATTCTAGTTCAGTAGAGTAACCCCTGACAGTGTCTAAGTTATTAACTACGTAGACTCTTTCATGTTCGATATTTCCATATATATATATATATATATATATATATATATATATATATATATATATATATATATATATATATATATATATATATATATGTATATATAAGTAGTATAGGCAGTGGTGGTTCCAGCATACCCTGCAAATGGACGTATACAACAAGACTAATGAATAGACCCACTTACACTAATGAATAGGCCCATTTCAACGTATTTTAGCCCAGTTCGACTAATGATTTTCACCGTGAGGCTCCGAATTTACGGGTACAAAACGTACACTTGCACTAATGATTTATTAGTCGAACACGGGGCTATTGCCGAACAATGTCCAGAATGTTCCATTTCAACGTATTTTAGCCCCCTTTTCAACGTGTTTTAAACTTCCCATTTCAACGTATTTTACCACGAAAGGTATAACTCGCTGTCGACCACTTGGAGCTCCACAACCACACGAGCCACGTGAGTCCATAGGGAAGGCCCACGAGTCGCAGGTGCGAGCCTACAGGCCAGTCCACCGGCCACAGAGCCTTCCGACCCACTGTGTACCCCCTTTTAGAGCTTTGCGAGTACAT
The DNA here is from genome assembly GCA_034190875.2 of Urechis unicinctus. Taxonomy (NCBI): domain Eukaryota; kingdom Metazoa; phylum Annelida; class Polychaeta; order Xenopneusta; family Urechidae; genus Urechis; species Urechis unicinctus. Next base: position 61,536,814 of record CM067346.1, read on the forward strand.
AGGTATATATCATGCCAAGATCCACCCTACCCCGAGAAGCCTATACCGAGATACGATCTGGAGCCTTGTCTGTTCGTGAGGCAAAGGAGAAATACCTCATTTCGCAAGCAAGGTACACAAAAATCCGTGGAATAGCCCCAGAAAATATTCCACCTCCAAATACTATCCTCGACTCCAAAGGACGCCCAGTACTGCCATCTTTCGAACAACGAGTGGAGAACTGGGGTCTGCTAGAAAAGAGGTTTCCCTACTTGTTTCTATCCAAAAGAGAGCTAGAGATTCAAGATTCCCTTGGGTTTGGCATCTACGAACGATACCATTGCCACACACTTGCTGTAGTGTTGTTGTTACACGTGTTGTAGCGTTGTTGTAGCGTTGTTGTACAGTTGTTGTGGCAATACCTTGGCAATACCAGGTGGGCTTGGTTGGGTAGGTTGGGTAGGACGATATATAGCCAAGGCCTTGCGAAGAATACAATGCCATCTGCAGAACATCTCTCTGAAGAAGCGGTGCAAAACCTACGTGCAGACAAGGGAAGAATCTCCTTTGCTGCCGCGAAAAAGAAGTATGGCATCGGGTCCATACTATCGGGTCCACTAGGCTGTCGAAAATATGGGCAACAGAGGCAACGCCAGCAAGCTCTATGGAGGACTCAGAGAGTAGCAATCCAAATGGCCTCCACCAGCCATCCAAGGTTACCCAGAGTCTAATAGTAGCAATCTAAATGGGGTGCTGGCCCTCCCCCAAAAGTCTACTACAATGAATTTCCCCACCCAACTGCCATTCCACACCGCGCCACGATATGGCATCCCTAGTGTATACGATTTCTACTATACAATGCAAAATATAGCGAAAAAGGTGGACGATATAGACAAAAAGGTAGACACTATTGCAACAGACATGGAATCCGTTGAGGAGGAAATAGACGACAATTTGTCGCTTCTGGAATACGATATAGAAGAGGTTGGAACCAATCAAGGAACCATTGCAGACCTAGCGTCGTTTTCGACAAGATTGCAAATGGCAGGATATGTAGGATTTGCCGCATTGCTTGCATGGAAGGTCTGGAAAATTACAAAAAGCCACATGGAAGCCGCATCGAATTTCCTACCGGCCCCAAAGCCTACCCCAAGTCGGGACAATGCAACCCGGCCTGCGCTAGATAGGCGGGACCCTTTCTACATGGAATAGGAGCCAGGGCAGGCAAATAGATCGCTTGGGGCAGACCACCATTGGGAGAGGCTTTGTAGGCTATAGGGCAGACCAGGTGTTCTAGGCTGGAGAAGGCTGGCCTGTAGGCTTGAGGAGGCAGGCCTGGTGGTGGAGCACGTTCGCCGCCTGCGACCAGGTGGGCTGGAGGAGGCACGTTCGCCGCCTGCGAGCGGGGGTGGTTTGCCTTGGGTGTTCGCTACCTGCTACTGGGGTTGGCTGGCACCTGGGCTGGCTGGTGGGTTGGAGGAGGCTGGCCTGGGTGGGGCATGTGTGGCTGGTGGAGTTGTGGCTTTCGTTGCATGTCCAGTTCTTTCTTTCTATCGTCTTTCCTGGATGTGGCCGGCGAGAAGCAAAGGTTGCCTAGCGTGCAGGAGAATGGGGTTTTGGCTATTCGGAGGGCTTCTATTCCACCATGGGCTTCTTGTATCCTGTATCCATGGACCGGGACTGCAGTTGGGCTTTCCAAGAACAAGAGTACTCTGTTTCGATTTTGTCTATCTTTGGCGACCGCAAAGTTTCTACAAAGATACTTTCCAGCTGGCAACGCAGATGCTTTTCGCTGCTCCTCCTTTCGAGGTGGTGGCAGTTCTAGTTCTGTAGGACCTCCATAGTTTGGCAATGGTTTTCCCGGGGGCGGTGGGCCTGGTGGCAATTTTGGAAGATCTGGATATTGTCCTTTCCTGCGAGACATCTCCAGTGGCAGTCCTTTTGTTGGCATACACAGTTCTCTGGCAGACTCCCAACGAGCTGTGTGTATGGTATGCACCACACAAGGCATTCGTCGTCCTAGAGATTCTGGATGTTTCGGATGCAAGACGGGATTGCTATTGTCTCTGGGACTAAAAGCAACAATGGGACCGGTCTGGGTTCGCAGGCAATGTTGCGGTGGCTCCACAGCGGGCATTTCTTGCTATAGACGCAGTGGTCTGTTGTCCCACATTTGCAAGTACTATCTGGATCCTCGAAGATCTTTGGAGGTGGGCCTATTTGGAGACAATCGCCATCGCATTTGCTGTGTGGTTTGTCTGCTTTTCGGGACCTTGAAGAAACACTACGAAGCTTGCCGCCCCACTTGTACAGGTAGACAAAGTCGAGAATATGGCCTGCTTGGACTGGTTCTTAGAAGCTTGCAAGATATATTTCTGGAAAATCCTTTGGTATCTGGTATCGTTCGTAGATGCCAAACCCAAGGGAATCTAGAATCTCTAGCTCTCTTTTGGATAGAAACAAGTAGGGAAACCTCTTTTCTAGCAGACCCCAGTTGTCCGCTCGTTGTTCGAAAGATGGTAGTGCTGGGCGTCCTTTGGAGTCGAGGATAGTATTTGGAGGTGGAATATTTTCTGGGGCTATTCCACGGATTTTTGTGTACCTTGCTTGCGAAATGTGGTATTTCTCCTTTGCCTCACGAACAGACAAGGCTCCAGATCGTATCTCGGTATAGGCTTCTCGGGGTAGGGTGGATCTTGGCATGATATATACCTATGTACTCGCAAAGCTCTAAAAGAGAGTACACAGTGGGTCGGAAGGTTCTGTGGCCGGTGGACTGGCCTGTAGGCTCGCACCTGCAACTCGTGGGCCTTCCCTATGGACTCACGTGGCTCGTGTGGTTGTGGAGCTCCAAGTGGTCGACAGCGAGTTATACCTTTCGTGGTAAAATACGTTGAAATGGGAGGTTAGAATACGTGAAATGGAACATTCTGGACATTGTTCGGCAATAGCCCGTGTTCGACTAATAAATCATTAGTGCAAGTGTACGTTTTGTACCCGTAAATTCGGAGCCTCTCGGTGAAAATCATTAGTCGAACTGGGCTAAAATACGTTGAAATGGGCCTATTCATTAGTGTAAGTGGGTCTATTCATTAGTCTTGTTGTATACGTCCATTTGCAGGGTGTGCTGGAACCACCACTTCCTATACTACTATATATTGTTCAAATGTGGGCAATACAACAAAAACAGAACTATGGCTAAACAACATTCTAGGGCGCAACCCATGTTCTCCCGCAAAGGGCCGCTTCCTGTCCCTTGCGAGAGAGCGCGCCACATTTCGGGCGAAAATGGGGCGCAACCGTCATTCTACCATGCTAGTTCTGCCGCATGGCGCGCGCTGGTCGCTCTTGCGCAGGAAGTTTGCTGTTGTCTTCTGACAGATCATTTCCGGCTGTCTGCTCATAACTGTCGGCTACTGTTGCTTGGTTTGTTTGTTCAAACTCCAGGTACATAAATATTTATCCTTATTTGCTTCTTTCGGCGAGCCAACGTTTAATGCATATTTTTTGTAAAAAGATATAGCGCATGTTTACAAAGTTGTGAACTAATAATGCTTATTGTCTTGTGATGGGCGATAATCCGTTTTAATCAATGAGTGAATTAAATTACATTTAATCTACTTTACCGCGCCATAACCCCTTGACCGCACTTACTATTTATTAATGACATGTGCGCAATCGAATCCAGTTTGGATTTGTTCACCAGTATTTAAGAAATTCAGTCTATTGATGCGATAAACCAGTACCAGAATTTCCTTATGTTGTTTCTTCCACTTCTTCTAGCTTCAAAATCGTCCTCAATGTCTGCAGTTGAGGCCTATCCAATGGCAAGTCAAATGCAGTGGACTGGTCAATCAAGAAATATTTCTTTGCCCTACTCTGTATCCATTTAAAATAGCCATGCCCTTGTCATTTTGTTCGACTCAATTGTTGCTCACCTTCTTCGCTGCAGTTGTAGGAAAGTTGTAATTCATGGCACTTGTAAATATCCATGGAGTACAAATTCGAAGCAGAAACTCGTCCACGAATGTGTCTGCTCAAGTTTATATGAAAACAGAGCAGTTTCGCCATTACGCCTTTTTCAGGGGCAGAAACTAACGGTTGCTCGCCCGCCGAGTGCAACTGAAAACGATTCCGGGCGAGTTGAATTCGCCTAATCACACGCTCTCTCTTGGTTCATTACTTTCTGGGGACATTGCCAAAGATCAAAAGCATGCTTGAGACGTTTGTCTCCGTTTTTTGTCCACCCATGCTACCATAAAATACGCGTGTGTCAACAAGCTTTAGATCTGGTATTCATAAAGTTAGGTTTGTGAGAGGGTTAGCTGAGTTGGCTCACTCAGCCGTATTCATAATCGTAAATTAGTCATTGGGTTGACTGATATCTCTGTTGATAGTTTTTATGAATACAATGTAAGATCGCTGGCTCAGCTGAGATCGCAGACTCAAGTTGAGACAACTCAAGTTAAGATTCTTTATGAATACAGTCCCAGATAAGTGCAGATAATGTCAATATGTAATAGGTAGCCAAACAGGCATACTTCAGGTTTTATTACCGCAGCTCCCGTACTTGGTTTGGTAGGGCTGAGCAGTTTGAGCTGGCTGCGAGTGAATTGTATGCTAGAGAAAGAGTGCTCCAATGTTTTGCAATGACTTGGTTTATCTTGCTGTTGGTGTATGCACTTCGTGTACTGAACTTGTTTCATGGTCAGCCTGTAGATGCTATGTGTGTTCACCTTAAACATTATGACATATCACTATGATTCTGTGTCAGTCAATCAGCTTAACTTATTCTAGGCCTAAAGAATGCGACCAATGTTTAACTCAGTAGGAAAAATGGCATATAATGGTGGTATAGTTTTGGGGGGTTTTTCCCCCAGTATATCAGCTCATGCAATATTTTCGGGTAACATGTCTATGTGAGGGGCCATTTACAACTCTAAGGTACTTTTTACATTGGTGCACATATCTGAAGAGGTGGGCACTTCCTTGATTGTAATTTGAGATGGGTTGATGTTACACACCTGGCTTTTTACTGAGAGATTAAATCACTACTAGTCTGTATTGAAACCCACCACCTCCTCTATCTTGTACAAATAACTACCTGTTTGGCATTGTTTATATTACAGGAATCAGCAATATGATATTGAAGAACCTGCTCCTGTCATCTTTTGTCCTCGTACTTGCCACAGTAGTACTGTGTGATGACGATGGCGATAAAAAAGCCAAGAAACTCCAAATTGGAGTCAAGAAAAGAGTAGACCCCGACAAATGCAGCATTAAGTCTCGCAAAGGGGATTCACTTCAAATGCATTATACAGTAAGAAATGCATCATCATGTGAAGTATTTTATAACCTCAGTTTCACAATATTGACTTATTTAGTTATGTTGCCTGCACAGGTTATCAGAGTGGATAGCAAAATGCTGTAATTGGTAACTTTGTTAGGGATGCATGTGGTCCGACGTCCCCTTGTTTTCATGCATGACATACAGTGATCTTGACAGATACTGATTTGAAGCTGCTCTATATTGGGTGAATATGAAGTAGGATGATATTGCTTTGTTTGCAGGGCAAGTTGGAGGATGGCACAGAATTTGACAGCAGCATTCCACGTGGCCAACCATTTGTGTTTTCATTGGGTGCTGGGCAAGTGATCAAAGGATGGGACCAAGGCCTTCTAGGGTGTGTCTTCATTGATACTTTCAATCGCATATCCAGTAATGAATGTGCCTTTCTGTCATGAATACTAGGTGTAAAAATGAGGGCATATATTCAGTGTTACATGATGTGAACTATTTCCAGAATGTGTGAGGGTGAAAAGAGGAAGCTGGTTATACCCTCTCATCTGGGATATGGTGACAGAGGATCCCCACCAAAGATTCCAGGTAATGTGTAACACCTTACACTATTCAACATTATCTCCCACTTCTCCACTTCCATATTTATCAACAGTATTTATGTATCATGGATGGTAGCATGTGCCTGATTTCCATTGTGTTGCTTTCAGGTGGTGCAACACTGATTTTCGAAGTTGAGCTTTTGAAGATAGACAGGAAAGAAGAACTATAGTGCTGTGATTGTCTGTGAATATATGTCCATGTCATTTGTCTATGATTGTTAGGGTTATACTGTGTAACATCATTGTGGGGGTTTCTAATCGTTATTAATCTGGAAATAGGGATATCAGACTACCTATTCTTCATTTGGCAATGAAAAGGTTACTGTATGTTTGTAATGTGGTTCATTTGCTTTGGCTTCTGTAGCCGTTAATCATTCTATGGACTGAATTAATGCATTTGGGTCTATTTGCCTATTTCCTGATTTGAAAAAATTCTTAATAAATTTTTCATTCCTATAATAATCTAATCACTGTCTTGTATTTAACTGTCATTAATTAAGGGTAGACGATCTTCCCATTTGGCGAGATCAACAAAATTTAATATCATTCCTATATTAACAATTGTTATTTGCAGATGATGTATGTTCAATGAACAAAATACAGTACATGCTATCTAACACAGTAACACCTGGACTTTACAAAGGACACCTGTGCATTTCAGAACTTTCTAGTCCACCTGTGTGGTGTGGATGGCGGACACACTATGTCCGGAAGGATGAGATATCAGTTTATGCATATCTGTCATAACAGTACTTCAAACCAATTATTTACATGTCATGTCCTCTTTCATACCCAGTTGATGGTTATCATCTCAGACTGGGTGGTGTGCATCGGTGTTGTATGAGTGTTTGCAGGTGTGACCCTTCATCCATTCTGTTGATTTCAGGACACAACATACACTTAATGACCCTGTGCCTTATTGATGTTCACACTTGTTCTCCAAAAACTCTTTAGTTTATCAGTCATTACATGTATCGTATTCCAAAATTTTAATGACTGGTCCCCTTTTTTTCCTTATACTCTAGATACCAGCCAATTGCAATGCAGGATATGGAATAGAATGTGTGACTTAATCAGAAAAACTTAGTGACCATAGCAACTAGTAATAAGGTTTTTTAAATCATGAAGCAGGAAGGTTGTCATTGTAAATGTGTGTGAAGGAAAAACCATCTCCATTCCTAAATAATGTAGAATGTAGGCACCAAATGGGTTATGTCATAACATTCCTGTCAGTTCACATCCCGACAGGAGATACCTACACCCGACTAAATCAAAGGGTCGTCAATTTGTCAAACTCATTTATGCTTCAACAAACATCACCCTAACCAGAGGAAGCTGGCAATAGTTTTGGTCCAAAACAAAAAGAGAATCCTGCTTAGAAATGGATACAGATGCTGTTCTGAGTGATGGTAAAACCCAGGTATCACTTCCTGTTAATCATGTTTTGAGCATGAAATTTACACATAACTTGCACATCATGAATTCATTTATTCAAATAACTTTAAAATAATATTAACAGTATACATATTACATTTTTTTTTACAATGTGCATAACACATCATTAAAAGTATGTGTACCAAGGTATGTGTAGAAATAGGATTACAAGAATATATTCACCAACAGTGAATATATTCACCCATCTGAATAAAAATATACTGGGTCGCAAGTATAGTATTTTGAATGAAGACAATAATAATTGCTTTAGTTATTTTGCATGTTTAAATTCAGGAAAGAGAGAGATGGCAAGCTGGGTATTTACTAACGACAATCAAAGAAAGTAAAAAATCTTTTTGTATTGCTATAACTACACCTGCTTTAGCAGCTATTGTTATTCTTGAAGGTTGAGAACTTCTTAAAACACCATAAAGACTTTGAAATAATACTTAAAGTGACACTGCCAATATACCCAACCCCCTGTCACTAAACTTCAGAAATTCTGCAGAGGGAAAAATCCATCCATACAATTTTCATCAGTTCAAAATACAACTGTGCTTTCAATTGCCACTCAGAAGAGACACATGAGGAAAACCGTGACTGATATGCTGCACATAGGGCTGATACCAACTGACCATATCCTCCATGGGCTTTGAATATTATATGTCATAAAAACTACTCCATATGCTCCGATTAATTGTGTCAGTTAATAGGAGCTACCTGTAAATTTGCATTGCTCAAATCATTCACAATCACCACCTCTTCATACATATCTCTGTAAATAACTAAATTCTGTATATAATCCTCTATCCAGTCTATAATGTAAAGCTTATTGGCAATTATGTACAAGCTTACAATGTCTCACTGCAGAATGCATACATTGCTTGCCCTATATTCATTGTCAATTCTGCTATCTACAGCCCACCCCCTTTATCAACAAGCAGAACTGGCCAAAAACATTCCTCTTAAAAGTGATCTTACAACAGAATTATACAACAGAGATTAAAAACCCAAACACCAGTCACAAGAGCTTGTGCATCAAAACTCTCAATAAACTCATTTTAACCCTGTGACAAGAATTTGTTGCTTCTCAACTGCAAAGTGGTGGTTTCATTCTCAATATATGGTAGTAAACAATATTCAGAACTTATTTTGACTAAAGAAAAAATTACCAAAATAGCAGGGCAAACTGTTTTCCACAAAAACAAGATGAATGTACTGAATATGCAACAACCAAATAAGGGATCGATCCAAGCATTTAACTTTCACATCATTCTTTGAATAGGTGAGCATCAGAATATACACCAGCTATTAAGTCTTATATTCAATCTTAATCAGCTGCAAAGGAGCCAACCACAAACTGAAAAAAAGCACAAAACTATGTGGAACCTTTTCTACCAGGGGACATCTTGCTTGTTTGGGGCATTTAAAGACATTAAAATGGGTCTGTCACTCTGTCAATAAGTGTCTGAATCTAAGCGCCTCAGCGATGTACCGACATGTTTCTTTGGGCTGACCATCTTGTCGCGGGCTTCTTTCCGACCATGCTCTTTATGGTCAAAGTCACAGTCATGCTGCTCGGGTAGTCTGTGCATCTGGCAGAAGACGTAATCTGCAAATGTACTCAAACCATCATAAATCTCAACAGAGAGCTCAATATTGAATCAGGATGATACAAGGTAGTACGAGTGATCACTACTCGGACAAAAATGTAATAACTTACCACATTTGCAGATGCCTATTTCTCTTATTGCAAGTTCAAGTTTACAATTGCACTTGAAGCATCTTTTTCTATTTTTTTGGACCGGCCTTTCTGGGTCTTGAACATCACTGATGTCCCTAAAGGCCAAACAGGTCATCATGTTCCACTTGACAACAGCTGATAAATTACAGACAGATTAAGCTGCTAAATACTATCTATCCCAACACCTGGATCCAAGCATCAGCACTACTACATACAAAGAGCTCAACCTTATATAACACAAATCATTTTCACAATACGCACCTCTTGTTTCCATTGGGGTGAGTCTGGGGTTGGGCCTGTTCTGAGGAGGTGTCTTTATCATTACTCTCGGTGCCCGTCTCAGTTGACTTGGGATTGGTGGAGGTGGATGCAGGCAACTCCTCATTACTTACGCTCGATTCTGTACACCAGTTAAATGCTTCGTATGAGACACACATGATGACAATGGTTAAGTGCAGTAGCGTCCCTCTTAAATAAAATTTGGAAGCAGGTTGCTTTGGCCAAATTTATCTTTTCATTAACAAATCCCTCTAGAATCAGATACATACCCAAGGTCTAAATGGAGCAACATACAAACCCTCAGGAAAGTAAGGTAGTAAACTCGTGAAGCACTCATACCACTAACATAAACAACCAATAGGTCCATAAGCCCTGGTGGCTGTACAACAGAATGCAAGGCTTGAAAAAAGTACCTGTTGAAGTCGTGGCATCTGGGGATTTCTCAGCCATTCCTTCTCGGGCTTGCTCGAGAACTCGAGTGAGGTCAGCTGCCTTAAGGCCTGGCTTCGTGTCAGAAGAGGACCCATCCACTGCTGATCCTCTCAAATTCTTCTCCTGGTCTGCAGTGAAGCAATACCTGTATTTTAGCTGACATGTATCCTTCAATATAATTGTGATGCACAGTAATTAATAAATGTAGAGAATATTCTACATTCTTGATCACTTGTGCCAAGGAGGTAATGTTTTCATCTGTGTCTTTTTGCAAAATATCAAGGATTCTTTCAAAATGGTTCATTTGTGGAAATGACCAACAGGATTGTAATTTGGAGCAAGTCAGGTGTTTGGTGATCATGTGAACTTCTTAACAAGAGAAGTGCCAATGACCTGTTTATCTTATCAAGTAAATGTATAATGACCAATCAATATGATTTTGGGCAAGATGCTATTGTGGATCTGGGGTTATTTTCCATCACAAGATTTGATGGCACAGGATGGGCATGTGGGTGCTTAAAGCTGTCCTCGAATTAACTCAAGTTTGAGGAAAAACAGCTATATCTAGTGGCTTTAAAATGTTCAATGGAGGTGGTAAGTGAAAAGCCAGAAAGAAATCAATAAAAATTGCACTGCCATACCAACCCCACTCCTTCCCAGCTCAACCAGCAATGATGATAAACAGAGCTTTAAATAAAACTCACCTTTGAAGCATTTTGAACAAAGCCCCATCGTTTGTGCGGTTCTGGAAATGATTCATTAATGTATGAGTATGAGAATAACCAGTTCAAACTTATATCACATTATTGAAAGAGAAGGTCGTTGCATACCATTTCATAAACACTGCCCCAAACAGTTATTAACATCAATTGTACACTACTAATCTTAGTACTCCAAGTACAATGATCGTTTCTGGTTGAACCTACAACATCTATGGCAGATGCAAAGTGAGTCAACAGCAAATGTTACACATTCTAGCCCAGGAAATGCATCTCAATACCCCTTCCATACCTCCCCATCGTAACAGCACAGAGGCAGTTAACTCTGTATGAAAAAAGAATTATCCCTAAATTTGTTTTCTTCAGTGTTTAATTATAACCATTCATGCTGTTTTTTCTACATGATACAGGTTTTCAACAAACCCAGGCATGATCCACACCTTTCACTATAACCTGTGCTGTCACAAGTGATGGGTCCTGCCTTGGCGATGGCCTTAACAGGACAGACACAGGACTTGGGAATCAAGTCTCCTGACCAGTGTGAAGATGGGTTATAGCATCAATTAAACTCATCACACTATCATGGCAGTTGTTGCAGTTTCATTTTTCAACACCCATCATCCAAAGAGGGCAGTCAGTGTTCACATAGCTTGATGTAGTTATCCGAAGGGTAGATTACCGTGGGTCACACGTGGTGTAAGTACTTTAAACTAGTTTAAACTACGTGAACTACATTAAGGAATTAGTGTGTTAAAGTAAGGTAAATCCATGGAGAGGAACGGAGTGGTGTGTCTGACTATGCTTGAGTACAGTAGACTATGGAAGCCTCGTTAGACAACGGTAGCGTATGTTGGACTATATTAGACTACGCTTCAGTACGTTAGCATTACGGATGCAAATTTTGCCTCTAACATACCGCTCTTTTGAACATGCCCAAAAATTAAATCAACAATCATGGCTCATCCTAGTTAATACCAAGTTAGCATGACGAACAGATAGGGTTCGGTACAGATGCCGAAACGTTCAACTACCTTCAACTGCGTTAGCCTCCACTACATTCAACTACGTCCACTAGCTCCTATGTGACCTAGACTTAAATGGCCTAATCTCACCATTTGCCTTAAACTCATGACAATGAATTACTAAGATATTAGATGAATGAAAATCACGTGAGAATTAACTCAGCTCTCCATAAATAAATCGATCGATGAGACAGAAAGCTTGCTCGAATTTGCACATATTTTTTCACCTTAACAAGCAGACAAGTATTTAATATTTAAAAAGTGGTAAGATTTGGCCTCATAGCTTGTAGCCTGTTGTAAAGTTTTACATTGATGCTTGACCTTGAGAACATCAAGTGGACTGCCTGACATCAGCTTTAAGTGTTACTCAACAAAATGTTGAATAACGCCAAAAATTTTAATACTGCTGTCTTGGGATCAGGGCTCGAAACTAACGCCTGCCCGCCCGCCAATGGCAGGTCAAAATCGCCTTGGGCGGGTAGAAATTACGAAACTGGTCGCCCGGGTGGCGAGTGAACAATTCGCCTGCATTAGGTATTTCTCGCAAGAAACAGCTAACAGCCGAGCCCCCACCTTTAATTTAAGACACAGTTAACCTTCCGAACCCCGACTGATCAGCGTGTCAGGATGCGGCACGTACATTCAACGTAATGACATGTGGGAAACGTTACCCACTGCATGGCGTTGGGCATCGCGTTTTGGTCTCGGTGAACTTACATGGATATAAGTCTGGTCATGATTAATCACCAAGCTCTGTGTACGAGTAGACCAAGTCAAATTGTCAGTGTCCAATGCACACTGCACTTGAAGCCACACAAGCAATCCTCAAAAGATACCAAGAAAAGTTGGACAAATTGACAAGCATGATTGCTTGGTGTAATTTCGACTTGATTGACTATATATAAATGAATTATGTTGACAAGCATGATTGCTTGGTGTAATTTCGACTTGATCGACTGTATGTATATGAATTATGAATATAAATATATATACATATATATATATATATATATATATATATATATATATATATATATATATATATATATATATATATATATGATAAATTGGATCATTTGCTTCATTTAGGGCAGGTCCAATGTTGTTGGAGTTTTATAAAGATCCTGTTTACCAAGGCAACATTCAATGTGAAAGTGAGGAGGAGGATGGACGAGAGTAGGACTTCGTTTTCGTCCAGCACCCACTTCATCGATCTACAGATAAGTGAATAAAAGTGCAGTCGCCAACATATCGTTCCTTATACCAATATTTCCTTTCTGAAACTGTAGTTTTTTTTTGTAACTTTTGATTAATAAATTACGCTGAAGCGCACCAGGCATTATTTATTGAAAACGTCAAGCCCAAGTTAACCACTGCCTCGTTTAGCTCCTCTTTTGAATCAAGAAAACTTTGTGAAGTTATTAATAGAAGAAAAGAGATATATCTTGTTGAAGAAGTGTATATGGCAGTAAGCATGGCAAGTGCTAGCCCTACAAGACGTATGAGTAGATAATACGACGCAATGAAAAAAAATTGAGATCGATTCAGACAACTACCAAACATACCCAAGTGATGGAGTTATAGAATGCAATGATGTTTAACGGACAATTTTATCCCTTTTCGGCGGGGGATTTAAACCATGGTAATTATTTATATCCCGATCAATTTGGGAAGGGGTAAAAAGTCCAAAACACAGCACAGTTTTTTTTCAGTTCAAGACCACGTGCATTGCGCATGGTTGAATGACCACGACTAATGCTAAGCCCGGGGGGGCGGGGGGGGGGGGGGGGGGGGGGGGGGGGGGGGGGGGGGGGGGGGGGTGAGTGGCACCTAAGTGTATAGAGATAGTGTACATGTGCCGCACGAAGGGTATGTTTTTTCGGCCACTCGACTTGTACGACTGGTTATACATTCGCATAATACCTTGTACGACGGGATATACTTTTTGCCATTCTCAACTTGTACAACGGGTACGGGTTTTCGAGGTCCCGCGGCACACCCCTATCTGAGTTAGGGCAAGTGCCCCACCCCTCGGGATGCTAAGGCAATGCGGGAAATCGCGGGAATTAAATCAATTAGTAAAAAAGTTATTGAGGTTTCAAATTCCATGGAATTGCTCGGTTTTGTGCCAGAATTCTATGGTGAGGGATAACAGCCACTTTCTATGTCTTATATTTTGAATATCATAGTGAAATTATACCACAAGAAATGTAAAATCTAGAGGATTCTAATAAGCTATGTTTCATTTTTTAAAATCAATTATTGAGGATTAAAATTTCATGGAATTGTCAGTTTTTGAGCCAAAATTGACAGGATGACAGCCACTTTTCACTTTTCTAGATACCTGTCTGAAATTGCCAAACAAGGCTTAAACTATTGCAACCAGACACCTGTCTGACATTGCCAAACAATGCTAAAACATCAGGTTACCAAAATCTCAAGATCGCCTTTAGAGATATCCTCGTCCAGACGGTGGTATGTGTACACAGCATCATCCTCATCATATACAATATTAAACCAATCGCTGAACCCTGGTACCTGTGACACCACCTGGCAGGATAAGCTATCCGTTTAAAGTCTGAGGTCATTCGCGTCTTAAAGCAAAAAATTTGTCAGATAGAGATTCAAATGCGAAGTGTTTAACCGCAATGGTTATGAATATTTGTGTGCTATTACGCAGCTTATATAAGGCTGGGGCGAACTCATGATGCATGTACTCCGCGGCATGTACTCCGTGAACGAATCTGACACAAAACGTGTTTAACAGAATCTCTTTGATGTGTTAATTCTGGGTGGTGCCCTTGGCGACGAGCAGCTCGCGCAAACGTCGCAGTAACTGTCGGCAGCTCAACATCTACTCCGTGAACCCTAACTGCCGAATTCCACGCACCAGCGCAAGCCGCATTTTGCCTTTGAAGTTACTGGCCTGTAACGGATAATTTTTTGAATATACAACCCCAAATAAATAAATCAGGTACCATATTAAGTTCAAGAATCAAATGGCATAATACTGATAAGGCAAGCTATCGAACATTTTAAAGTTTAAAATACAACCGAACGGCCCATTTAATAAGAAAATAAACTTGACCAAAGTGTTCCACTATACTTGAATTATCCCCGTATATAGATGGATAATCGGGGACAGATTGATAAATGAACGAAAATCGACTTAGTTTGACCCAGAGTGATCAGTCACGTAAGCGATCTTGAGTCGACCGTGTGAAGGCATGCTATACGCTCTCCCGGCGCGGGCATGACAAAATCGAACATTTTAAAGTCTAAAATACGACCGAACGGTCCATTTAATAAGAAAATAAACTTGACCAAAGTGTTCCACTATATTTGGATTATCCCCGTATATAGATGGATAATCGGGGACAGATTGATAAATGAACGAAAATCGACTTAGTTTGACCCCGAGCGATCAGCGGCGGTTGCGAGCGTGCGCAACCGTGTTGAGTCAAGCCAAGGTTGACCCTGATACGGGCTCACGGGGCGACCATGCGATGATTGAACAACGTTTTGAAGTGCAAAATACGACAAAACGGCTCCATTTAATAAGATAAAAACTTCCCCATTTGTAACATCATACTTAAATATGTCAAAAGTGTGTACCTATTTCGCGGGCCTCTGATAAAATTGTGAAAAAATACATTTGTTTACACTGTAACATTTCGTACGTAAATAATATTATTTTCCCTTTGGCCATTTTCTTTACATTTTATATGATCATGAACATTAGAATATCATCTTGTCATTTACTAAACAAAAAAAACCGATACGAGTAACGAATACGAACCGATTTGGAGAATTCGAAACGGACTGAATCTCGAAAAGTCAAAAATGCTCTCCAAGAATTTTTACGTATTGCTCCACAAACACACATTTTTTATGGTTCAAACGGAGTAAAATGCGAAAAGTAAGGCAATATTATTGAAATTCAATACGTTAGCTCTCGTTTGATGTATCATTCGTCCATGTATCTTAGATATAAATGCCAGATAGAGCAGTTTGAAAAAACTTGGAAATAGCATTGAGGCACAAGCGCGGCCCTCTGCGGCGAGGTTCGGCTGACACCACTATTGTAGGGCTAGGTAAGTGCACGCCCATATTGAGGTAATATCTTTTGTCTAAAAGTGATAACAAAACTGATTGTATCGTTTCCGTTCAATGAAAACTGCTTGCTTTCAAGAGTGATCAGGTATTTTCAATTCGGTTTATCTTATAGTTATACTGTCGCCATATCAGTTATACACAGGGTGATATATTATCGCTCAAAAAATAAATCTGCATCTTCGCGAAAGCGCATTAACGTACCCCCAAAATCCACACGGACATCTTTGTGGTTCGCTATTTGACTCTGCCATAGCGGGATCACTTTTCCTTCCCAATCTTTCGCCCCAGAACTTCGTGTTAGATGTACATTCTCAATCGTATTCTCCAGATTTTTTTTGTCATCAGTAGGGAAGAATAAAGAAACAATACCAGAACGAGACCAAATCGCGGATCAGAGGTCAAGGTCTTATTTAAAGGGCTGCCATTGGTTTCATGTATACATCCTCTTGGTGATCGCTGATCACAGTGAGAAACATCAAGACAAGGTAGTGATGGCACTATGCTTAAGACTATACATTACTATGCTTTTTGTTATCATGCATAATATCTTAATGAGCATTATAATCTTTTTGGTATATTTACTTTTTGATTTTTTTGTGGCGTCTTGACCTTTTTACATGTACTGATTAGTCTAACCACATCCTTTCAATACAATGTAATGCACTGTGCCTGTGGTATGTGATATGATTTCTAGTTCCACTTTTGTATGTGTTAATTCAAGGTGTATTGAAATGGCTGCCTTTTCATTGGGTATAGGAGGGTATTCCCGGGCATACAGTCGTAATTTAGCCAATGACAATGAGAAGTATCGCATTAATGATGGCAAAGACTACAACGAAACCGTTTGGGTAATCAAGCGATATATCCCAACAGACTTCAGGTCGACTGCTCCTGTACCTCGCTACAAACTGACTGCTCCCGAAGTTAAGAGTCTCCCAGAACCGGATCCATATTGGGTAAGACCAAGGGAGCCCATTCCACAGGTATTCCAGCGAGACAAAGAAGAGAAGTTTACTTATTTGTCCCGCCCTAGCACACGTTGTGAGGAGTGGTCAACACTTAAACAGATGCTGCCCTCCGGTGGTGCTGCCCTTCCGTCCAGACCACCTAACTGGGGATCAGGCTGTGCCCACCCTCCACCAATGACTCCAGCCATACAGAGAAGATTCCCTCATGTCAACAGCCCCATGACAAGGTAATCAGTTTTATTGAGAATGCCCAAATCAGGTCTTACTGGCATTTATACTTATATTGGTTTTGCAAAATAATAAAGAAATTATTTCCACTTCACCTAAATGAATTTATACTGTATCAATGTTTAGATACACAGATGACATGCATGCAACCAATCGTCTCTTCAAACTCCACTGAAGGTTGCGAAAGCAGGAAAAAGAGCAACTCAAGGGGTGACTGGAAACCTGATTTTTGTCATATTGCTATTATGTGAATTGCCATCTTATAAAACCATTCAGTATTCCCTCTGAAAATTGCATGAAGTCAATGTTTGCTGAACCCTTTTGGAATTTCATGGGTAATGTAAAAAAAGTTGTAGTTCTGTAGTTTAATGCTGCATTTCAAGGATATCTGTGATAAATCACCAAATATTTATCTCTATTTACTTTTCATGAGGGACATCTACAGAACTGAGAAGACACCAATCGTATACATTGGTGTCAGTCCTTTGATGTCTTGATCTCCAACAGTATTAACAATCTGATGTATTTACAAGCAGTATTACTTTGTTTTATTTATGTTCTTTCAAGCATTGTATCCATGTCTGTGATATCAAAACAATTGTACTTCATGTGCCTTTTGTGATAATTGACCAATGTTGCAGTATTTCAAGCAAGTTTGTTGCTTTTGTTTAACATTGTTTCATTTTCTATAAACAATTATATCTAGCCCGGACTTATCACAGGTACATTATTTCCCTCACTAGTATATCAAGCGCAGAAGTCATGTTTAGTGTAAGAGGAAATCGATGGTTTTCATTGTAATTTTTGACTCAGATTTATTTATGGAATGCGTAATTTTTTATTCTGATTTATTTATGAAATGTGCATATTAAAGTTGTGATCATTGTTCTCTGACCAAAGTCGTATACCAGTTTTGTTTTCCATGCACATTTCTTTATCTAACAACTAAACAAAATATATTTTGAGACTACTACAAGTCACAAGAGTATTGTTGGTACCTCATCTTGTATTGTGTGCAATAACAAGCAATTACAAACATAAATTGATGACAAATCTATTGAACCATATCAACAGAGATATTCTACGAGCTTTATTCAGTAGACCATGAGATAAATTAGTATAATTGTTAATTTTCTGTACATTTTGAATTGGTCATATTGATTCACTATCCCATGCTTATATACAGACAAGAAGCAATAATTTCTCGCTACACTATCACATATAAATGGCGGCTGTAATCGGGGGGAAACATTGAACAGTTCAAGTAACAATACATGTAATTGTCACAAGGTCAGAATTGAAACCAGACAATTATTTTCTCATCCACTTAGATCCTTCCATTGATATATGAAAACATTGAGTGTACCATGTAAGTAATGCTTATCATGTATTGACAGAAGATGGTAATGCAGCAGTCTTACTGCCTCATGGTAATAATTTAACACAGGACAAAGTATGGGCTTTCATACAATGCTTTGGACTCTTTTTTTCTGCAGTGGTGCATAATTCAACAGAGACAACAGGTTTTCCTTAAAAAATGTTATACCATTGAATAATTGCCATAGCCCTGTAATGATTGACCCAGTACAATAATCTGTGTGTGGTACAAGACAAAAAATAAGACCAGCAGATAGTCAATCACAGAAACCACCTGCACCAATCATAGGCAGCACAGCTAGGAGGACATACATAATTAGAAGAAGGTCTTATATAGAGACCACAGATAAAGCTTACAAATATTGTGACATGTTATTATCAACCTAATAGAGGTGATACTTACTATCCGTTCATTAAATCAGCTCTATCTAGCCTCGACTAGTAACTATAAGATTGCCAAGGAGAATGATAATATGAACTTACAAAATGTCTCACATCATTCAATACTTAAGACAGACAGTAAGGAAACTATCACAGATTGTTCCCAGAGATAACAAAAGATCTAGACTCGATAAAACAGTGTTTGAATTTCCACTTTCTGAAAATCAAGTCCATTTCACATAGATAATTGAGAATGGGCAGTCTTTGGTTGAGGAATCACAAGAGACTGAGTTGGCAAATTAAATATCAAATACAACATTTAGCTACAACTCATGAACTATTAAGATATTAATGTCTGCACAATTACAATAAAATATTATTCTGGAAGAATTGAACAAAGCATAAAAAATCATGTTTTTTTTATAATTATATTTTTGGGAAAACTTGAATTTGTTAAATCGTCAATGATTATATGTCAATAAATATTGAAAATGGGACAATTTGAACAGAATTAGTATAATGTCATTTTCACCTTTTGTACCCGAAATGAAAAAAACTGATGATAAAACGTTTTTTGGTAGAAACGTGGCAAGCACAATACTGTGTGTAAAGGCATTCAGATTCAACACAGGCACGAGAGTCAAATTGTGTTGATGGATGGAATTTAAACATTTTCCACTATTTGCACACAGCAGGCATTCATCACTTCAGTAGATAAAACACAGAAGTTACAAGTATATAAAACCTAGCCTGAAGTTAGACACCACAGGAGTAAGAGAACACATTGTATCACACAAATGGTCTTAGATTAGCATATATCACAGCACAGTCCAGGACAAAACACCAAATGGTTCATTTCATCCTGCACTGTTGAAATAGGTTATACACTATATGTGGATAAATGGGACTTTATCACCACTGTGGCATCACAAGTTGTTCAAATAAAGACGTGATAAATGGGAATGGAAACCCTATCCGTAAAAGTAAAGCTACGACTAACACTGTTCACTTTGATGTGGGAAGATAAGTGGGCATTACCCTGGAAGTTAAAAATCAGCATTAATATGAAATCATAAGAAATGACTGCCAACTGAAATTAAACAACAACCACAATTGGTGGATTGGTCAGCACACCTGTCACCAATATGTACATTATACACCATCGGGTCAAAGAAAAGCAACACTCAAAAAGATGTCTGGTGCTCAGAAGACGAATCGCAACATAAGAAACTGGCATCACAGGTAGCTAACATGATTTGGTGTTCATTTAGATTATGCTAACTTTAACCAGATTTGAGAGCCAAAATATTGCTAACAAATCAAGACATCAAGCAAGTCCAACTGGCAGGGATTATTGATCTCATTGCAGAAATGCATTATGGAAATAACATAAGCCATGGCTGTGACTAGGAGGTGCAACCTGCTGGAGTGAGTGAGGGCCCTGTGCGATATGGATCTGGTTGTCATCAGTAGACTCAACTCACTCCTCACCATCTCCTGCCACAAACAACACAGTGTTGACAGGTGTTTGATTGGCGGCTTGAGCTGGAGTAAACCTACCCCACCCAAGAGATCAGCATCACTTGAAGCAGTATATCATTTAGCTATGGTAGGTAATTGGCGAGTTACCTCACCTGGTCAGGAGATGCTCGTTGTATCACCTGCGATATTGGCCAGATAGTCGTCAATTTCTTGTTCAAAGTCATCTTTGCTCTCTGTGCATCAAACATCAATAAACAATTACACAAAAGCTTGGAGCATTAGCTTGAGGAATGAATAACTTCTAAATGCAATTGTTGATACATTTACCAAGATATTAAAATTAACTCGCATTACATCAAGCCAAAATGTAAGTGTTGAGCATTTTCATCCGGGAAAAACCATAACCATGAAGAATGATTGCTTTAAGTTAAAGCGCATTAGGCAGCTTTCAATTCACCTTTAAAATATGATGCATGGGGTTTTCCATATTTAAAGCCTAAATCAACTGAACATCATTTATGAAAAATAAGTCAATCATTACCATTCTTTTGGATGTTCTTTGTAGGTTTAATTACAAGGTCATCAAGTGCATTGGCTAGCTCTTCCCTCATACCATTTATACTGAGGTTGGTGTTAAGGAGTCCACCTTCATCTATCTTGTCATCGATATGCAGCCAGGAATTATCTGCACTCAATGACCCATCTCCACCCATATCCTGACTGATACCCTGGGAACCAACTGATAAACCTTCCTGGTCTAGAAAGTCTACGTCTTCTCCCATGCTCGACTCAGACTTTTCACAATGAACATCTGGAATGGTTGTTGGCAGGAGTTCTGGTTGATCCTGGGGTAAACTTGAAGATGCCTGATGGTCAGGATCAGCAGTATTGTCTGTTGAGGCCCCCTCATGTATCTCACAGTTAGAGGGTGAACCTACAGCATCCCCTGCAGTGTCTACTGATGTACCTTCAACACAGGGTGACTCAATAACTGAATCTTTATTATCAGGGCTGTCATCTCGAGTGATTGTTTGGGAAGTGGCTGATGTTTCTGAAACTGCAGCCATGTTTCCGGGGGATGCTTCAATCCCTTCAGCAGCTTTACAATTGACAGCTTTTTCATCGGTCATGCATGTTAAATCACTACTTTCATCAGGCTGAATGATCCCACTCCCAGGATCAGGCCCATTATTGCCAAGTCTAGCAAGATCTGACTTGTTTGAAGCAACAGACTTGCTTTCCACAACAGGGTTTTCAATGACTCTGCTCACTTGAAACTTCCTGCGTGAGTTAGGACTGAGAGGGACAGTTTTAGGTTTAGCTGGGGGGGTGAGCAACCCTGTCTGAATACCCGACACGCCCATGCTGGAAGAGCTATTCGGGAACGGGTCAGGTGCATCATCAGGGCTAATCACAAAACCTGAATTTTCCTGTCTGACAGCAGCTAGGAAAGGATGACCTTGAGCAGAAACCATGGGGGATGGAGGGAATTCTTTGGGCAACTGTTGATTTCCTAAAGCCAACAAACTTTCTCCATCCTCTTGAATAATCGGCAGATTGATATCAGTGGGTTTGCACACTGGCATCTGTGACTCTGGCACAAACATGGGGGATTCTAAGGTCTGACTGGCTGAGGTTTGGCCGACTGAGGTTTGACTGGCAGAGGTTTGGCCATCTGAGGTTTGGCCGGCTGGTAGGGACACGTTAAGGTCGAGCTTTAAGTTTCTGCTGGGACTTCCTTTGGGAGTTTCTTCCTGGGAACCAACTGAAGCTTCAGTGATGCCATCACCCTCGGCTTTGTCTAGGTGGTTGCAGTTTGCATCTTGGGATTTAGCATCTGCTTCTGCAGCAAGAGATGCTAGAGTTGCTAGTTTCTTCTCTTCCTCAGCTTGCAGTGCTTCTTGTGTCAGTCTCTGTGCTTCCTGTCGCATTTTCTCCTCCTCTGCGAGTTCTCTCTGCCTCAGCATATCTCGGTTGCGTAGCATGTAGTTGGAGATGTCATTGAGAAGACGTCGCTGCTGCTCAGCATAATCCCTCATGCTCTGCAGCAACAAACAATCAAAGAAGGTGCAAAAACTCGCACGGCTAACAAAATGCAACACAACAGTAGCAGTATAAGTCTGCATGTATCCACTTACATTCTCGCGTTTGGGGTCCTTGTCAAGGTCAATCCTGGTGACTGACTCGCTGACCTTGAGAGACAAGGACAGAGCCATAAGACCAGCAGTTTTGATGTCATTTTCTCTTAGGTCCAATCTCATCAGCCGGGGTGATTCAGCGATGAACTCGGCCAGTGCAACAGCACCTACAGCACCCAGTATACATATCAAAGACTGATGTCATAACGAAGAAAAGAACCAGAAAAAATACAACCAAGTAGATCTAAGGACTTAAACCCACATATAAGATCAATCAAAATCTGTTTTCGTTTGCAGTGCTCCCCTTCTGTTAGCAGTAGATCAAGACATCTCCATACACTTTACCCACCTTCACATGTGATTCTAGCTGCTTGCAGGCCAATGCGCTTGAGAGATTTGTTTTGCAGAAGTCCTTCTTTAAGTCGATGAATTCCTTCAGTGGTCAGGTTGTTATGCCCCAGATTCAGCGTCTCCAGGCACTTGGTGTTTATCTGAGAGCAATAACATACTTTTCAGAAAAAAAGTCTTTGAAAGACAACAACAATGACCTAGTATAATCATATCAAACTGTTCTAATTACCAGCGCCCTTGCCACAGCAGGCATTGACTGGTATGTGACCTGGTTATTCCACAACACTAAAGTGTTGAGACCATGATCCAGATTCTGCTCCCACAAGCCATCACAGATATGGCTTGTCCCAACATCCTGGACACAAAAATCACCATACATCAGATTAATTCCACTTTTTAGGCTAATTCACACTTACCTTAACAACCAAATAAATGAAGTGGAATGATGTATTTGTTACCTGTAAATGAAGTGGAATGATGTATTTGTTACCTGTAAATGGTTGTTTCTGACATCGAGCAGCTGAAGGTTGTGGTTGTATTTGAGCATGTTACCAAGCTGGGTACCATCGGAGGGCATAAGCTTGTTGTCTGCGAGATAGAGCTCCCGCAACACCTCGTTCATCTTAATGGCTGCCACTACACACCAACCGTGACACACATTCAATGTGCAGTAGTAGAAGACTCGGAAACTGACTATGGACCGGCAATGAGGAGCATAATAATACGCTACAGTTATTCACGTATAACCACACAAGAGCTATTGCAGACTATATCACTACCAGACACAGCGACAAGACCAGCCTCAGCAACTGGTCAACTTTGTGAACAATGTTCACTTATCTTTCACATCAAAATGGTATGGGCACAACTATACATGATGGTTACCCAGAATGAGAAGGGATCTTCCTGATAAAGATGCATTCTCCAGGTGCAAGCTCGTCAATATAGATCCCATGCGCAGGGCCCGCCCAAAACAAGGCATCATCTGCTCAGGAAATGTGCAACCCCTGGCTTCTAGATGCTCTAACCCTGGTGTCTGCCAGAGGGAAACCAAACCATGCACTCATTTCAAAATGTTGTTATTTAGACAACTTTTGACAATTATATGTAATTTAAAGTTGAGAAACCTTTCTATTTACAAACAAAGAGAATAAATGGAAGGCACTTTTTCTCTCAAGAAACTAAAATTTTATTACACCCTGGGTATACAAAACGTAAAGTCTTTCCAACAGATAGCAGAATCTAAAACATATTAGTGAGTGTCATATCTCACCTTTTTTATCATACGTGAGCATGCCTGCCAACCACGGTTTCCAATATTTTTGTTGAATGATATGTTCAGTTTGAAGCATGATTCGTAGTATTCTACCATCTCAAATAAGGCCACAGCACCCTAACAGCAACAGCAATACACATAGGCCATTATTTTAAGAGCTATTGTTGAGAGAATTTCAGTTAAAAGGTCATGAACGGTCTCAAGAAGATCCAAGAATTTTGGAACTGAATGGCTCATATTGTAATGCTAACATTACCAACGGAGGCTTGATGACAACAAGTACATGAGAGAAGTGGGGGTTATGGTCAGGGTTGTAGGCTTCCATCATTTGAGACACTAGATGTCTTTTAATTTAGATAATCGTGAACAAATACTTATTACACATGGCATGAATAAAGTGTGAAAGTAAAGACTGCAGGCATTTGAGCACAGGTACATGGAGCGTCTAAATCCGCAATAAATGCATGTATAGCAGTACAATTAAATCAGAAAGGGTCATCATGCTATCTCTTAAGGGCCTCTTATCTTATTGATTGGATGTGGATAGTTCATAGTGAGATAAGACATTTTTACCTCTTTCTACAGGGTTCTTCAAAATAGACAACTGCCTGCCACGTAGTGACTTGCACAGATTGTTAACGGTAAAATGGTGTATGAGGACCAACTAACTACAAATAGAACCTTTTTGAAGCCTGTTAGTATTTCTGGGCATTGTTTAATAATATATTAATATCAACTGTTCACATGTAAAGCACATTTAATGCATTATTTGCATGAAATATATGAAATGATCATGTTGCCTGAATGTATGATGCATTTTTGTCAAAAGGTAATCAAGTAATGCTTTGTCTGATGCCACAGAACAATCAATCACCTCTTCGTCCAAACGTGTAGCTTCAACATCAATGGTCTTGTACTGAACCCGCCTAAAGACCTCCTCGAGAGTCTCTACATGGCGAGAATCCAAGACTTCTCCTGCAACAAGAACTCCATGGTTAGCCCTAAATCAGCATGGTTGATACCTACATCAATGATCATAACGTTTCTGTAAAAGCAGGGATGGAAATGTAGTATTCGAATTATGGAATGGAGGAATAAAAATAGAATCACCTCTCAACACAAGTGTTTCATTCCTGACCTTAAAATCTTCAATAGACTGAAAGAAAACTTGCATTCATATAATCACTTATTGCAGATAGTAATATGAGGGATGGAAATCAGTGACTGTAATGAATTTATCCATACAAATATAAAGGTTAAAAGAGTTCTATGGTAGGTGCGATGAAAATTCAGCAATTGCATTATTTAAGAACCCTTCCTCAATCATGAATTAAATGTTTCTGAACCCCGTCCCGCTACCCAACCCCAAATATCATGTTCTATGAGGCCCCACACTCCAAGGGTGGGTATCAGAAGTGGTAAGCATCTCTGGCAACGACATTTTACTATTGAGTTCACATGTAACCATACTGTATGTATAATAAGTCATGTCATCAAATAATTATCATACATACAAGCATCATCAAAATAACTCCACCCAATGCAATTATCACATGGACACTAGACACATCAATCATGTAGCATACAAAATGAACTGAACAGAACTTTTTGAGCCAGCGAGTCCAAGCGACCCTAGTGATAATTAAATTTATTGTATGGAATCTAAAAGCATTTGTTAGCGTCTAATTGTTCCTACAGAAATGCAATTCAGTGGCAAAATTTATCTGGAAAATAAGAATTTTAGAAGTATTTCGTAGATATTATATGTTCTCCTCGTTAAAAAAACCCCATCCTGGTTGGATAAATGAATGTTGAGATGCAGACCATCAAGACACATTGGAATCAAAGCAAAGATGCACTTCACTACATCTCAGGGCTGAGTAACATTAGTGTCCCCAGTGATATCTGAAAATCTCACAGAAGGCACACGATGTTCTTACCCATCTAACTACAATTAACAATTGTCAGTGGACAAGCACTTACCACAAGCTGCTGCATGAGCTTTGTTAAAGGGCGGACGCCATGCTGTTCACAAGAGAAACGATAGGCTGTGAGCAGTTCATCCGTGGAACACTTGGATGCTGTCAACACAAGAGAGGTGGAATTTCAATCCGCATTTAATCTTAAGTGAACTGACAAAAACAACATGAAATCAACATGAATAACCGCCAGGAGTTGATGAACGTTGAGCCATAATAATACAAGTGTAGCAAATTCCACGTGTGGAGGTGGTGTTCTGGTACGAGAAGTGTTCTTAGGGATTGTTGGGTGAATTTCCTCTTAGGCGTGATACAGCATCAACAGGCGTGGTGATGTTAGCAGTCATCTGTCACTGACAGCTAACATTCTACTTGTAAACAAACACCCCCCACCTATTCAAGTTTATCGACCAAATTCTGTCAACGGCATCAAGTTTAGCCATGCTAGCTGACTCACTGCTTTGCTTAAACACAATCAATAACTAATGGATTGAAGCTAATGAGCGCACAGACATGCCATAAACATTACAGAATACCATAAGATCATAGCATCCTGCCCAATAGAAGTTATAGAAGACAATCAGCCAACTAACAAGAATAGTCAAGAATAAGAGTCTACATACAATCCCACTAACCCCACAACATGTCAATGCAAAAAATGGGAGGTGACATCAAACAAGGGAGAATTAGATGAGCATGCATGCTCATTTATTTTATTCATGAATACAACCTGTGATCGATGTATCAATGTGAGATGCTGCTCCACATGCAATAACACCCGCTGTTAACATTCACTCGAGGGTGGTTATAGTGTTTAACAACACACCCACACTAGTGTGTGATATTGTGCCTATTTACTCCAGAGATGATTAGGAGACACATGATCATACAATACACTGGAATGCTGTTACCAGGTAAGTCATTTATAAATAATGAATTGATATTAGTTTAGTGTTATTACAAGCTTAACCAATACAGAACTATAAGGAGAATCATCTGATGTATGTAGCATTATGTCATCAATGGAACAGGTTAAAGATGGGGTCCAGCTCCATATTTGGAACAAGATTGCCTAGCAAGCTGCTTGGCACCGCTCCTTGGAAACCAAAAGTTTTCAGATTTTAATTGTTCTCTGAAAATAGATCCATAGCTATTGTTGTTGTCGGAAACTATCCACGCATACTTGTTGGTCTCATTTTTGTGAAATGTGGTCATGGATACAACGATTAATGCTCAGTTATGATGATGTCAACTTTGACCTATCCTTAATGACCTGGCTTACGGTGACCAGCCCATCCTGTATTGAAATTTTCATGAAAATAGAAGTCAAGCTGTGGCTGCAGAGCGAAGACAGCGAGGTTTCTGTTTGAATCTTTTACTGCACATCATGTGTATTCCAGCCTTATAACAATGCTGAAAATTGATCAGCATAATTTTCACCTCAGTAAAATTTGCCACACTTAATCTAGTTGTTGTGTTAAGCGTAGTAATGTAGAAACAGAATGATCCCTGATTGCCTTACATGGGGCTGGAATCCCCCTTTCACTAGAAATTGTTTGGATAGTTAATGAACCCATATAGTGCAAAAAGAAAATTTCTAAGAAAACAAATATATGCATACATCAAGCAAAAAAAAATATACCATGTCCCTCATTCAATATTGGTAATCAAACTTTGTGTTTAACCCAAGTTTGCACAACCATTTGTTGATGTGGTTTATCTTGTGACAGAATTACATTTAGCGAGCAAATAATAGAAAAATGCACTCATCTTTGGGTAGAGCACAATGTTATCTGAAAAACTCAAACATCAAAGATTGTTGGGTGTTAAGCTCAACATTTTACAGTTCACTCACAAAACCTTTTTACCTGTTTCAGAAGTGCATAGAGTGTGCGTGTAACCTGAACATACATTCACTTGCAACATGGTGTCGAGTATGACCCATCACTCAGCAGCAGCTTCTTGCCACGTGACCTCTCATCGCTAGGTCAGAGGTACACCTGACAAGTTGCTTTATGTCAGCTAAAGACATTTATATGTGATTGCCGTTTGGTATCTCCCACCGACATTTAGCGTGACTTGAGTCATGTTACCAGAGTTAAGAAAGACTGAAGTCAGAACAAATGCTTGTGTGATGTGACATATTAGTGTTTTAATGAAATTCTTGAACCTCTCTGATGACACAACTCAACCGACATAAACCTTGGTGTATTTGACCTTTATTGACCCATAGTTTCATATTAACCTGACCCTGTGTCATAGGGAGGTGTCAGATGGAGTTTTTTGTTCAGACTAAATAAATCAACATCATCTCGTTTCTTGAATTATAAACAACATCAACAAGCCGGGAATTAAAATCGTCTAGTCAAACTCAATATAAACAACAATTCTCATGAAATACCAAAGATGTTGCGCAATATTTTATAATGGTTGCAGTTTGAAATACAAAGAAAACTAGTAAAGGTGCCTGCAGCTAGAAGGCCAGATATCTGTTTTGTGTTGATGATAAAATTATTTAGAAACATCATTGAACAGATTGACGATATATTACACATGAGTGTTGAGTATGAGGTGTACCTGTATTAGTCCTAATAATGTATTGACCCTATCACAAAACTCTAATGTATTTGAGTTTCCATCACATACACCTCATTCAAGTCATACCACTGGACCAGTCAACACATACATCTCCGAAAGGGGCAAAAATCCACTGTGTCTTGAAATCTCAACCGGCGAATTGAGATATCTGGACCAGGCTAGATATCAACCCACATCTTGAAATCTAAACCTATGCATTGAAATATCAAGACGCCTTAAAATTTTCTCACCAAAATGTGCAGAAGCCTGAGAAAAGTGAGCATTCACACTAAGCTGCAGAAAGTTGCTGTTAACTTTTGACCATTCAATGAATCGTTTTCAAAGTATACACCCCTAGGTAAACAGGTCCGCCAAGACATCTCTGGAAGCGTATCAAAATAAAGCCCACCGTACTTTAATCTCAAGATGTCTTGAAATCTCAATACCAGCCTCAACTCGTAGAATACACATTTGACATATGAGCAGATCATGAAACCATCACCAGGAATGAACATGCATAAAATATATCGCAAAGCGTACTGAATGAAGTACTTCTGGGTATTCAACATTTATCAGATTCAACGTGTATGCTATGCTATCAAGTCTGACATCATTCTCCTTAACAGATGAGTACCCAGGTAATTGCACTTGATAGTCTGGTAATTTACAGTTCCGGTAGTTGAGCTATTGACAGTCAATGCCAGTGCAGTGATTTGATGATATCGTCTTGATCAATTGATTTGTTGACATTAACAGTGATTAATAAAATCACAGGAGCACATACCTTCCATCCATGGTGGTTTTGGATGCATGTATCCCAATACGACATTGTCATCTTTGGGGAAAACCACTCTTCGATCCTTCTTGTTCTTATTGGCGTTATTAGAGTCAAGCTCTGAATCACATTGCTCGCTTTGATCAGGGCCATCGGAATCCCGCACTCTTTCATTATCTGTCAAAATGAGTGGATGGCTGCAACTGACAGCTGTTTCGATTTCCGGTTCTCTTACACCATTTGACTCGACTGATTCAACAATGGCATCGATCTCCTCAACTCCATTAGTCCCATCTGACACTGATAGCATCGGAGGCGCACTCATGGTCACGACAATCACCATGCAAATGGCGCAGAATTACACAGCGTAACAGAACAAAATCCACCCACAACGATGGATTCCATATTTACAATTAACTGCGCATGCGTCTGCGATCACCCTGTTTAACGTGCTTTTATTGGTTTACATGTATTCTAACCAATCACTATCCCTGTACCAGAATGTAGTTGGCTTTTCATGGCGGCTATTTGAAACTAATTCGCGGTGAAAATTTACGGAAAACCTATTTAAAGTGTGTATTGTAAACATATATAATTCTGTTATTATTCGTTGATCTGTTGACATGAAGTTTGATCTTTTCTACAGGCAAATAAGTACATTAGAGCTCTTGAGATCTCTGGACGGGGCTAGATTTCAACCCGCGTACTGAAATACTAACCACTACCAGATAACTAAGTCTGAGATTGAGATCGCTTACTAAGGATTTGAATGATACAGTTTTGCTTCGTCATGCAGCCACCCTTACCGGTTTGATCTGTTAGCCTATCAAAGTTGTGTTCATCACTCACTTCCTCTTGAATTACTTACTTGCTAAAAATACTCGCACACTCCAATCCTCCCGTTATTGATGTTGTGTTGTATTTTTTCTGGAAGTAAAATGTTGATAAGAAATCAGTACTGGTGGGTCTGGAAAAAGTTTACTACCTGATGTCTGACAAGAAATTAAGGATTTGCAATGCTAGAATTCCTGTAAGTGGAGCAATACGTTAATATTCTTGGGGAGCATTTTTGACTTTTCGAGATTCAGTCGAATTCTCTGAATCGGTTCGTATTCGTTACTTGTATCGTTTTTATTGTTTGGTAAATGACTTGATGACATTCTAATGTTCATGATCATATACAATCTAAAAAAATTGGCCAAAGTGAAAATAATATTATTTACGTACGAAATGTTAAGGTGTAAACAAATGTATTTTTTTCCCAATTTTATCAGATGGCCACGACATAGGTACACACTTAGGACAAATTTAAGTATGATGTTACAAATGGGTGAAGTTTATTTTCTTATTAAATAGAGCCCTTTTGTCGTATTTTGCACTTCAAAACGTTGTCCAATCATCTCATGCTCGCCGCGTGAGCCCGTTACAGGGTCGACCTTGCCTTCACTCAACACCGCTTCGCTCTCTCGCAACCACTGCTGATCGTGCATCGTCAAACAGAGTTGATTTTCGTTCATCTATCAATCTGTCGAATTTCAAACTTTAAGATGTTCAATTTTGTCATGCCCGCGCCGGGAGAGCGTATAGCTTGCCTTCACACGGCCGACTCAAGATCGCTTACGCGATCGATCGCTTGGGTCAAACAAAGTCGATTTTCGTTCATTTATCAATCTGAGCCCTAACATCCATCTATATGAGGGTAATTCAAGTATAGTGGAATACTTTGGTCAAGTTTATTTTCGAATCAATTGAAGCCCTTTTGTCGAATTTTAAACTTTAAAATGTTTGATTTTGTCATGCCCTCGACGTATATCTTGCCTTATCAGCATTATGTCATTTAAGAAAACATTCGATTCTTGAACTTAATATGGTACTTAATTTTTGATTTGGGGTTGTGGATTCAAAAGATTATCCATTAGCGCGTGGAATTCGGCAATTAGGGTTCATGGAGTCGATGTTGAGCTGCCGACAGTTATGGTGACCGTTGCATGAGCTGCTCTTGGCCAAGGGCACCACCCATATTTAACACATCAAAAAGATTCTGTTAACCACGTTTTGTGTCAGATTTGTTCATGGAGTACATCCTGTGTATATCATGAGTTCACCCCACCCTTATATAAGTTGCGTATTGGCACGTTAATATTCATAACCATTGGGGTTAAACAATACGCATTTGAATCTCTCTCTGGCAAAAATTTTTCCGTGATGACGCGAGTGACCACTGACTTTAAACTATCACTGCTTTAATCGAACCATATATCTTTCATTGTTACCTGACGTGGTGTATATATATTTCACCAATCTTATATAGGGTGTGACAAATAATTTATACTGCCATGGTCTATTAGTCTTGGTAGGCAGCTAGTGTATTTGTGTTTGGGAGTTGGTATGTATATCAAGGCAATAATAGATTAGTGGAAAGAGGAGGGGAGGGAGGCAACTTTCTGTTTCCTCAGCCAGTGCTTGAGCTGTTAAGCTTCAACAATTTATGAAAGAGTCTTGATCGAGTAATAGCTCGACACAAGAAGTTAAACAGCAATAAGGTCAGTGCAAAAGATAATGAACGGTATTAGGGTTTTCTTTACTCAGCGTTCAATTTTCCAGTTGTAAAAGTCCCACCCTCTGTACAAAAGCAGTTTTCTCAACTAAATCTTCATGTCCAGTGTGGTCATGAGGGGGCAGCAGCATCTTTGGCTATGGATTTAGCCCTTGTAGAGGAGAGAAATCACACTTTGGAGTTAGAGGGTATAGATAAAGAGAAAGCCTTGGCTCAATATAACTCTTGCAATAGTATAAGCATTGTTTGGCAATTCAGACAGGTATCTGGAAAAGTGGCTGTTATCCTGTCAATTTTGGCTCAATTCCATGAAATTTGATTCCTCAATAACTTTTTTTAATAATTGACCTACCTTATTAGAATCCTCTAGATTATACAATTGTTGTGGTATGATATTCTAAATATGAGACATGAAAAGTGGCTGTTATCCCTTACCATAGAATTCTGGCACAAAACCGAGCAATACCATGAAATTTGAAACCTCAATAACTTTTTTTCTAACTGACTTCAAAAAATGAAACATACCTTTTTAGAATCCTCATGGGTATACCTATCTTCATGTATAATCTCAACGAGATACAATGAATTTGAAAAAAAAATCACTGACAGCCATACTGTTGGCAAGGCACTCGCCCCTGGTGTTTTGATGATCTGATGCCACCTTAGGGGCGAGGGTCCGTATGGCAGAATCTTTAGGGATATAACCAAATTTGCTCCTTCTCGCAATGCAGACAAGGTACAGTTTTAAAAACATTTTCATATCCATAAATGCCTTACCATCATTCTTGCCTAGAGTGCAACAGCAGCCATACTCCTTAATCAACAGAATCAATGAAATCCAGCACAATTTTAAAATTGTTGTCCAACATGGCTACTGCGCGAATCGAAAACGGCATGGAGGGCTTTTGTAAGTTTTTAGTGAGTTCATCTGTCATTTTGACTTCGGAACCTCAGTAATTTCACAGGCGGCTCTTCGCCTCTACAGTAGTAAATAGCGCTGCGCTGTCAGAGGCGGAGTTTCTTTGCATAGTATTCGTGGTACCTGTTATTTTTCACCATGAAATTGTCTGGACTACAGGCAATATCTTAGAGACATGATGAGGGTGTTCTTTTCTTCAATTTATTGCTGTCCTTTTTCTGTCTGTGATTTAATAATTCAATTGGAAGTGTCAGACAGTAGCAGATACAATCAATGCCCATTGTCAGTGATTACCTGTGTGATTCCTTTTGCTTAAGGGAAGTAAAGTGATCACCAGAAGACCTGATATGCAGTCACATTTTAAAATTTGAACACCCATCTTATTAAACAGTTGGTCGGTCCAAATTTTAAACTCGTTTTATTGAAACTCCAACTTGCAATACACTAACTGCTTTCATTCCTTACTGGCATGTGCTGTTATGTTTTCAAAATGCAATTGCTGTTGCCATGCTCTATCAATGACATACAGTATTTTTTAATATTGATGCAGCTTGAGCTATTTTATTTATTTGGGCCTGCCCTGTTTTTTCATAAAGGTGACACTCATCAGAAGTCAAAGATATCTGTTATAATGCCAAAAGTCAAAGACAAATCAGGCCCAGGTATGTCATCTGTTTATCCTGCATTTCATTGGTCAATGGTTTCCATATCATATCTCTGTGTTGCATTATCAATCATCCAAGCTCTATGTAAAATGCTGTTGTTTTCTGATACCTCTTCTTACTGTATGTACTCGCACACATCAATAAGTTGCGGCCCAAATTTTGCCGTGGACATAGATATAAAACTGTTATAATTAAAATTGACATGGACAAGTACATTGGCCAGGATGTTTATCCGATTACTGGTAAGTCACCTATCTAAGCTTACTCGTCAACAGTGCAGATGTCTATAAACATGACACAACCATTTTGAACTAGTTTAGATGGTTATGTTGGTATTTGGACATGATATTCTTACCATGTGTTTTAGTCAAACTCCCGATTTTGAAATTGTACTTGGGTGCCAGCTATTGTGACTCAAGTAAATAGGAAAGTTCTATAGATGCCTCAGTGTTATTGAATTATGGTACCTTTCCACAGCTGCCAAGAAGCCCAGGGCCCCCAAGAATGCACATCAATTAGCAACTCCATTACCCAATGGGGAAGTTCTTACTGATTTCACCAAGAAGGGTTTTTGGAAACTTGGTAAACCTATAGGTAGTG
This sequence comes from Urechis unicinctus, assembly GCA_034190875.2. Classification (NCBI taxonomy): domain Eukaryota; kingdom Metazoa; phylum Annelida; class Polychaeta; order Xenopneusta; family Urechidae; genus Urechis; species Urechis unicinctus. Next base: position 61,570,713 of record CM067346.1, read on the forward strand.
GAGGATTTGGTCTCATCTATCTGAGTGAGTTATTAACCTGCATTTTCTAATTATGGTAGTGTTCATGTAAGATGGTAATGGCGGATTTAATTGGGTCTGTAGTGGTGAGGTGTGGTATGTTTCAGCTCAGCCAGAGGATGGTGGGGCTGTATCTGCTGATGCTCAGTATGTCATGAAAATCGTCAGTGGCACTTCTTCTTCTCCTACTCTAGTTTAGATTTATTTTGATAACCAGCAATTAGATTTGTGTCAACTCTGTGTGTAAATGGTAGAGTTTGAAACTTATGCAGATTTTCATTTTGCCCTGGACAGGAACCTCACAGTAATGGTCCTTTGTTTTGTGAGCTACACTGCTACCAGAGGTTGGCTAAGGCTGATATGGGTATGTGAAAATTACCTTTTTTCTTATTTTGACTAACTTATTGTGCATGATTTCATTGAAAAGTGATAAAGTGATTGCATGTGATTTTAGTCAAATCATGGATATCCACGAAACGATTGAAGTCACTTGGTATGCCACTCTTCATCGCGTCAGGAATGCATGAGCGAAGTGGTTCACGTTATCGCTTTATGGTGATGCAGCGTTTTGGCACTGACCTGCAGAAGCTGTTTGAAGAAAATAACAAGAGATTCGCCCCACTGACTGTGTTCACCCTGGCAATACAGCTGGTGAGTTCACCTGATCATGTATCAATGGGATCCAGCAATATGGACAACCCTCTATTGCTTGATTAGGGTATCCAAATGTGATGGTCATCCATCTCTATGGAAGGTTAACCTTCACTGCTTGTATAAAGTCCTCCACAGCATGTATAGATTCCTCCGCCATCACTCGCATTCACTGTGTGCTCCTTATCATGTTTTGGCAGATGGATGTCCTCGAGTATATACATGAACACGACTATGTGCATGCTGACATTAAGGCTTCCAACCTGCTGCTAGATGCCAGTGGTCATCAGGTGGGACAGGAACCAATACTCCTATATCAAATGTTATTCCTTGGATTAAGGGCTTGGCTGTCATATGACTGTTTATCTGTGATTAGGTTTACCTGGTCGACTTTGGCCTTGCCTTCCGTTATTGTTTTGGTGGAGAACATAAAAGCTACCGTGAAGACCCCAAGCGTTGTCATGACGGCACCATAGAGTTCACAAGCCGAGACGCGCACAAGGGCGTTAGTAAGTCCATTTGTTGTTGAAATGAAATAGATTTCATCAATCAAGATCCTTGATAGATAAATTCTTCCTAAGTATTTTGTATATTATTGCTTCACTGTAGCTGGGTTGTCTCTTGTTCTGTGCATTAAGCCAAGTGGATTTGTGTGTGTGGGATGAAATTGCAGCCCCATCGAGGAGGGCTGACTTTGAAATTCTGGCTTACTGTCTTCTTCAGTGGCTGTGTCAACGTCTGCCATGGGAAGATAAGCTTGATGATAAGGAATATGTTCGTGATCAAAAAATAAAGTATGTTCATTTACCATATTATTCTATGTCACAGCTGGTGTGGCCTTCTGTAGCTGGGAACAATTCCTATCATTTATTTGTTGTTTTTGCAAAGTGACATGAAAGAATGCTTTATGGCATATATCTTACTGGAGGACCAAGTGAGGTTGTACACATAAATACTGGGGTGTACAATTATTGCTGGCAAGGCCATATCCACATACCCAGAATGCGAGTAACTTGGGAGGTTAAAATGTGTTTGGCAAACAAACTCTAACAAGGTGGGGACTGTCCATTGACAAGATACAAGTGGTGATGACTAACCAAGTGAAAAGATGGGGACAATGCTAGTTTCCATTGTGTGTGAATTTGAAAATACTGTTGGCTAGCAATATCTGGCATAACATTTAGTTAGTAACTTGTTTGTGGTACTGGCCGTAATGACCAGTGGTCGATTCAGTGTGTATCATTGGTGGTTTGCCCTGATTGTTTGGCCAGATACATGAAAGACATACCTTCATTACTGAAGAAGTGTTTTCCTGCTGGCGATGCCCCAGGTAACAATCCACCTTACAGGGTTTTTTTTTAGCTTGATTAAGTTGTTGTGTATATATGTTGTCCACATTTATTGAATATAGAAGTTTCTGTAAAATATAATTTTGTCCATTTATTTTGCAGATGTTCTTCGCAAGTTCCTGGAGTATGTCAATACTATGCAGTATGAAACCAAGCCAGATTATAACAACTGCAGGCAAATGTTCAAAAAAGCAATCAAGGCATTGGGTTACCCTGAGGCTGGTCGATTAGACTTCACAACTGTTACCCCGAAATCCAAGGTAACCGAGAAATCCACATTTGTGTTTTAATCCGATAACCATACTCTTTCTATCCCACCCCCCCCACCCCCCAACCCTGAATCTTTGAGCTCATCAAGTTCCTGCCTTGACAGGTTACCATAGGTAAGAAGCGTGGTGCATCCGGCCAAGACTCCCAAGACGCCTCTCCACCCAAAATTGCCAAACTTGGATCGAACAAGAGAACACTTAAAGCCAGCCCTGCAACTCCAAAAGCATCAGCATCAACCGGTCGAGGCAGTAAACTGTCTACACCCAAGCTAAAAAAGTCATCTGCTTCCAGTGCCAAGTCACCTATGTCGCCAGGTCGTAGGAAGACACCTGTCAAACCTCTCCCTAATGTCAGATACCCACCTACACCATCTGGCAGAAGTAAGTCATTCTTATTTAAATGAATCAATATTGAAATGTTATTTCTCTTTATATCATGGTTCATTTCTGTAATATGTCACCTGACAACAGGTCCTGTCAATGGCAAAGCAAAGAAAACCACAGTGAAACGACTTCGTAAAACTGCTGCCGACATGATCAGTCATGCTACACAAACATCACCAGGACTGAAAGGTTTACGTCGCAGCCGCAGAAAATAACATCCGTACACGTGTCTGCCTTCCAAAACTACACTGACACTTGAAAGCCTATGTTTGAATACTGATTTAGAGATATTAGTATTGCTTAAGCAAAGGACTGCCTATTCTAACCATGCATGATCGCGATATAATGTGTGGTTCTGTTCATTATTCAGAGTCAAAATTGCTAAAATAACTCTCTCGATCTCCTGTTTGATTTACAATGTAGATAATAGTTGCACATCATGCCTAAATAAGGATGTATGATGGATGCTGATCATAACATTGCCCTTCTCAGATCCTATTGTTGTGAGATACGTTCTAAGTTCATTTGTATTGAATCTATTACAGTTTTTAGCTTAATTAAGTTTATATTTAATCCACAGATATTATAATATCAGAGAAGTGTGCAGTGAAATCACTTCCTCCACTTTTGACCACTCTGTTTTTCATTGTAAAGTTGCAAGATGGACTGTAAATACACTCCATTTACAGAATGAATTTTGCTTGTATGAATGGTTGAGGTAGACAGAATGAACCCTGTTTGTATGAATGCTTGAGGTTGACAGAATAAACGCTGTTTGTTTGTGATGTGTCAGATAAGGCATCCACACAAATTACTGGAGTTAAAATACACAACCACATTCCTAGGTTGCGATAGGACAACTTAAAATCCATGACCTTCATGTTGGGGTCATACAGCTAAACATGTAGCAGTTGGACTGCTGTTACTAAAGAAAGCTATGCCACCTGATATGGGTCTGACCGCACTTGCATCTCCGTGTGGATCCCAGCTGTGATAACATTTAGGGCTCGCCATTTGCTAGGGTTTATGTGATGGCAACCCCCCTCCATATGTCATATTAAGAGAAAATAGATCCACAACAAAATACACAAAAATATCAATATTCAACAAAAAGCCTTGAGGTCTACTACTACTTTTAAAACATGATTTGCAGATTTAAATCACGCCTGAGATTTGCAATAATAACAAGTCATATTAAGAGAAAATGACAAGATTGCTACATCAGATTTAAATCTTGAGGTCTACTACTGAGATTTGCAATAATAACAATATGACAAGATTGTCATAAATAAGAGCAATAATAAGATATCCAGAAAATAGATCCACAACATTAGTTACCAAATATAGATACACAAAATACAAAAAAATATATCAATATCAACAAAAGGCCTTGAGGTCTACTAAAATGATTTGCTAAAACAAGTTATGACAAGATTGCTACATCAGATTTAAATCAGTGCCACAATATGTCATATTAAGAGAAAATTCCACAACATTAGTTACCAAATATAGATACACAAAATACAAAAAAAATATATCAATATTCAACAAAAGGCCAGACACTACTTTTAACATGATTTGCTAAAACAAGTTATGACAAGATTGCTACATCAGATTTAAAAGCCTGAGATTTGCAATAATAACAATATGTCATATTAAGAGAAAATAGATCCACAACATTAGTTACCAAATATAGATACACAAAATACAAAAAAAATATATCAATATTCAACAAAAGGCCTTGAGGTCTACTACTTTTAACATGATTTGCTAAAACAAGTTATGACAAGATTGCTACATCAGATTTAAATAGTGCCTGAGATTTGCAATAATAACAATATGTCATATTGATTTAGTTACCAATATAGATACACAAAATACAAAAAAAATATATCAATAGTCAACAAAAGGCCTTGAGGTCTACTACTTTTAACATGATTTGCTAAAACAAGTTATGACAAGACTGCTACATCAGATTTAAATAGTGCCTGAAATTTACAATAATTACAAAGGTAATGCTGAGCTATGTGTATGGGGCATCTAGCTCACTGAACTTTCCATAAAAAGTTCATGAATAGACAAATGACCTGACAAAATAGACATGCTTACATCTGAGTAATGTTACATATCGGATTTGTTGAACTGCCAACAATGTGCCTTCAATATAATCTCCCTATGAGTATGTGTATGGGGCATCTAAAAGAGACAAAGCAATCAAAGATCCAATATAAAGCTCTGAGCACATGAAGTAGAAAGTTGCAATGGGCCATTTTGATTGCTGGTACATGGGCATAAAAGTGCAGAAAACGTAATTCTTGGCATGCATATTTTTCTTAGATGATCTAGGGGTTCAAAAGACAGCAATGCTCTACAGCACATGGCAAGTGGAACTCTTGGCATGCGTTTTCTTAGATGATCTAGGGGTTTGTTTCTTTGCAGTATTAGAGTGTTTAGGGTTAATATTGTGATTAATGGTGTCCTCTGGCACAGTTACTGATTTCTGCTCAGGTTTAGAATCTCTATGATTTTCATCATCAATATTAACATCTTGTACATGATCCTTAACTTGTGAGCTTGTATCACCATGATCAGCTGTTGTTTGTGTGAGAACAGCATCAGGTGCCATATCATTCACAAGTTGTACAGACTTGCTGTCCTGACTCTCTTGTTGATCCCTGGCAGAAACACTAGACGGATGAGGTCTCCCCTCCAGTGATTCATGAAGGTCAATGACATTATACAAGAAAGTGTCGACATGCTCATTATCAGGCATGTAGCTGAAAGGGAAGGCATACAAAGCCAGTGTTAATGACAACTACAATGATATAGATAGATAAATTAGGAGACCCAATTTCATCCAAGAGATGATACACAAGAACTACACAATGATATCAGATGATCATGGATTTTCACCAACCTTGGTCTGGTCAGCAGGCATTGAATGTCAACATATGACTTCATGAGAGCCACAACCTCAATATCTGTCAACTTGTCATACTCTGATTCAACCATCCATCGGGCATAGTTAAAATTATCATGGATATTGATTTTCCCTGATTCCACACCAGGAGCATCATCTCCTATGTCTGGCATCGATGAGATGAATTTCTGCCAGAACTGATCCATCAGACACGTATCACACTGTACCAGGTGAATGTAAGTGGGTCTTCGTGGAAGTTCTTCCAGCTTGATGACATACAACAACTTGTTCTTTGTGCCACTTCTTTCCTTGCTGATTATCATATTAAACTCCTCCATCTCCTTCCTCGAACTGATGTACTTAGGTGAGAGCAGGACTACCAAAACTCGAGCACTGTTAATGAGTTTGACATCCTTTTCATTCTTGTGTGACTCACTCATAACAACTTTAACTTGAGGCTGGATCTTTTGGAAGCAATGATAAAGGAATGATGCATATCTGGTGTCCTGGATTGAGTGGCTGATGAAGATGTCATGTTTACTGGACTCTGGATCAGATGGAGAACATCCGGGGTGAGATAAGGGTGATGCAAGCTCAGATTGGGATAGTCCAGGGTCAGGTAGGTTTGGGCCAGGGTCAGGTAGGTTTGGGCCAAGATCAGATGGGGTTTTTTGTAGGTCAGATGAAGGGGACCCAAGCAGGTGTTTAAGGTGAAGCTTGGTAGATGAGTAAATATATAGTTTCTCAAAGTTCAGTTCTCGATGCTTGCTGGTAACTTCATCAAGCTCAATGTGAGCCTGCCAACACAAACCAATCCTTCACATCAAATCAGAGTGCTAAATGAATTTGATTCTTTGTACATGTGCACTTGTTGTGAAATGTTGATGCAAATGTCAACAAATAATAGTCAAGATCACAGCATTTTATATATGAGTTGTAATAATAAGAAAAATGTGTTTTTTGCAGAGCATGCACAGGCCTAAAATATGATAATGTTCTTCAAATGCAGTTTGTGCTGCAAAATATAAAGATAATATTGCAGAAAAAAATGTGAGGAATGGACTTAATTTCTTAGTCCATGGCTAAACATTGTGGCAGGGCTACATGGTTATACAACACTACAATGCCCACCTTCACTGGGGACAGGATGTCACTGTTTGTTCCATTCCTCAACCAGTCTTCTACTTTTCTGCAGAATTCCCTGGAGGCCCCTTCAAAATTTGCTTTGTCAATCACAACAGGTTTTAGATGGTTCAGTGCAGAAGGTGTAGAAGATATCTCTTCAATGACCAGTGGTAACAACTCCATTTTTTTGTTCTGTTCCAAAACAAACACAACAATAGCTGTGATTTTGATGAAAAATTTAGAAGAAGAAAAAAGGAAGAAAGCATGTGAAGAAGTCAACTTTGGAAACCTCACATTAACCAAAATGGGTGAAATGGCAACTGCTTCAAACCTTTGCAAAATGGCGCACAAGAGAGAGATTGAATTCTTCCCCACATACTCTGGAAGTAAGATAATCAGGGGAGAGTACGGCGATGACGCAACGAGAGTTGTCAATGGACTCGTATAGAGTCTGCTGCCAGTTGACTCCTGCAGAACCACACAAGGAAGCCATGGTTTACATTGCAATGCTGAACAGGAGGACAGTAGACAAAACAGAGCTGAATCATGCAATACATCGTATCACAGGGTTGTTATGCACAATACAATACATATCATGACAATAACAATGTCTTGCAAGATTATGCATCACAAAATGGTTAAAAGGAAATGCAGACATCTATGTTTAGAACAAATTTAGATCTAATTCTTGGGAAGGTGGCAATATGAACTAAGCACAAACATCTTAGTTATCACCTGTTTGGAGTTCTACATAGTCAAAGAAGATATTCAATTCTTTGTTAATATCTCTCAGCGTGTGGAGAAGAATCCTAGCTTTGTCCATATTGCGATGCGAGTAGGAGATAAAGACATCATAGTGGAGAGATTTGTGTGATGTTTCTCTCCGATCAGTCTTGACCTGCTCAAGAATCGCCTTGCACCCAACCGAAAACTGCTCTGGAGTTCTTTTCCTGTAATAGTGAAAACAGTATCACGTATTATATGTTAGAATCTCTGGACACTTAATGTTTTCAAATACCGAATTGGTTGATGTCTAAATACTAATGGTGCTGGAATAAGTGACATACCTACAGTCCACCCACTGTACCATTGTCATGTATACAGGCAAGTCCATTCTATCAAGACATATTGGAGCCATGATATTGCGACGAGTGAAGCGGTTACAACAGAGGGCCACATTGTAGAGATCAAGGCAGTTGGTGTCATCCATAAAGGCTGGTGTTATCATGGGTATTATTCTGCACATGCCAAAAAAATGCCTCTTTACAATATAAAGTCATGTACAGAAATAAACAAAGTAAAACACAGCTTTGAAAAGAACCGCTTGTATTCAGGGGTTGTCAAACCTGGTACAAGATATCATCATCTGGTAAGATATGAATTTCCAGCTCTCAGAAGAGGGGTCAACCTTGTTAGATGTCAGAATCGCAACATTCTTCTTCTGTCTCCTGAACTCTGAGTCTATAAGACTCTTGATAGCTTCATCTGACTGGTTGTAGATCAGGAAAATATCATCTGTGACAGCAGGTTCCTGGAAGCATTGCCAAACAATAAAATGGTTTCATTTACACAAATGTTTTCATATAATGCAATAACTTTTTGCAAGATTTCCTTATTTCCTCAAGTACTGAGCCACGGAATCAATCTTATTAAAGTTAGAATATATTACCTTAACAGTTCTGGGTTTTTCAATGCGTGCTTTGAGTCTTTCAAACATTTCAATGCACATATCTGCCAGTGGAAATGGCTTGTCGGGACTTCTGGAATATACCACTATTTTGAAGAGTTGCAATGGTAGACCAAGTCGCATCCAACTGACTGCAGAGTTAACCATAGTGGCAAGCATATCGGTGTCACTCCAGTTCTGGAATATAACAACAAATTAAAGCTGACTCAGTAAGACAATGTATGTGATAGCCTTGATCATATACTCGAACCGAAAACGTGTCAGGAATGACATGTCACAGAGGTCATACAGAGGTCATACAGACGGTTCTGTACCTGACATCCAGTAGCCAAGAGGGGAGTGATAACTGATTTGTTTTCATTGTTGAAAGCAGGGAAGAGAGCACGGAACATGTCTTCAATAGCCTGTGGCATGGATTTCACAGAACCTCCCCTGATTCGCTCAAAGCAAACCAGCTGCCTGTAAAGAGACCAATGTGATTGGTGCATATATACATACATGTGTGAGTGTGTGTGAGTGTTTGTGTGTGTGTGTGTGTGTGCGTGCGTGTGTGTGTGTCTAAGGTTGCAGAAACTATACTCTTTATTAATAACATACATTGCCACAGGGTTACATTAATCACAAGCGATGTTATACCTGTAAGGTTTATCAGCAGGAAGAGCTTGGGAGATCCAACAGCTGAACTGCTTCCGCAAATCTTCCTTCTTGTTTTTTGATAGGCAATCAACATTTATGTCTAGTTCACGTCTCAGTGCTCCAATGACAGTTCCACTCATAGGAAGGTAGTCACCTACACATCAAGATGGTTTCTAACTATAACAAGCTGATCAATAATTATCACAGGGGAAAATCCTGTTTTCACTGACACTGTATATATACACACTCAGGTTAACATGCCGTCAAATTATGTGGGTAATATAGATTTAAATACTGATTTATATACAATAAAATTGACGGCATATAAATTGGTTACAGTTGCTCATGTATTGGCATCCCATGCAGTTGTCCTAAATCAAACTTGCCATGTCATATTTTTCAGATGAAGTCCAATATTTATATGAAAACATAAAATGTCAAGTGTGAATACTTATTTGCTGTACATATGAAGCTGGTGAATAGTCAGTAGAAAAGCAAAGCATACAGGCCAAGCTTACACCAGCATACAAATATATATTAATCCCACCACCACATTCCTCAAAGACATTACCTCTGTTGTGTTGGCCAATTAACCCACAGTGAAGGTGTGAACATAATTTACTGTTATTGATCTGAAATACATCTTCAATACCCAAGCAACTGAGTTGGCCTTGGTTCTCAGCCAGGTTCTTTGGCATCATGGCCTTGGACAATAAATCGAGCCACGCAATTGGGAGGAACTTTGTCTACGACAAAACAGATCAGTCCAGGCTTGAAAAAACTATATCAATCTTGGCATGCAACTTTTATCTTTTAACAGATTGATAGGCAAAGCAACAACAACCTAGGTTCCTTTTCAATCACCATTTTCATTATCTTTGCCATTACCACATATTGCATGCAGGGCTCTCAATGGCCAAAAATTATCAAGGGTCCAGGACCCTCAGGTTAAAATTCCCAAGGGTCCCCAACACATTTCTGGGGTCCACAAGAAACTAGATGTCCAAATAGAAACTAGATGTCCAAATAGATGTCTATTTATAACTGAACACAACACTGCAAACGCCTATGTACAAACATTGCATGCATATTAATTAGTTTATCAGCAATAAAGTTCATAGCTGCTTTCTGACAGTCTAAGTCCTGAACAGCTGGACCCTCAATCTTGATGCGCATCAGTATCTCCAGCACTCTTTCTGACAACGAGCAAGTTTGCGAGACTTTGTGACACTTGTATGGAGAAGTTCATGAAGCAGCTCCGAATAAAATCTCGCCACAGACTCGACGCTATGTGAAACGCGCGATCGCCCTTTGATGTCCTTTAACTGAGTTTCGCTAGCACACCGCCCAGCGCTGCCATGGTTACAAGCCAACTGTGTGAAGTTCAGTTGGTTAAACACGCTGTGAAAATGATTCTATCTGCATATCTCTTCCCAATAGAACATCTTTCGCCAGATAATGTCAATACTCTGAAATCTAACCTTCTCATCACTATCATCTAGACCAATGATTGAATGCGCTTGACCTGGCAGGCGCAGAGTGAGCTTATCAGCGTGCTCTGTTTATTCAAACAAGTCAGGAGACGCAACTTATTTTAGTCGGTAGTTTCAACTTGAACTCGCCAGTCGGGCGACGATTTTCGAGTTTTCATTTCACCTGCAGGCGGGCCAATTAACGATCTCGTGAATTTTGTAGCTTTGCATAATGGATGCACGGCATTGCAAATCTTGCGCGTCCACGGGACCCGCAGACCATATTGACGCGGGTCCACTGCGAGAATTGCGGGTCACGGACCCGGAACCTCGGGTTCCCGAGAGCCCTGTGCATGCACAGCTTCTAGACTCTTGCTGGACCGATAAACAAACATGTGCGGATGCTATGGTTTCCTACTCATATCAAAGAGTTTATAGCTACACAACGAGTAGTCACTCAAGCCTCTCCCCGAGAAAATATGTGAAGGCGCCATCAGTGAGCTGCTTGCTGCTTTTTCATAGCTTCTCAACCAATCAGATGATGCCATATATTTAACAGATGACAAGCCGCGAGAAGTTGATTTCATGGCATGGTCACCTGATGACAGGTATGCATTTCATATAATTTCATGATAACCACACAGCTTGACAGAGTGAACCTTTAACGGCAGCTGTAAACAGTGCGGACTTTGTAAGAGGGGGACTGTTTTCGATAGCTCTATCCCAGACTAGCCAAGTTATCAAGATGACATTTATTTAATATTGTACTTGGCAGCGAAAAAGGCTTTGCGATATAACATTTTTCCCGCTCTCATCAATTGCAGTGACCTCAGCCCAGTATCCCCTTGTGCTTTTGCTTATCTCATGGTAGCAGTGCCACCTTACGATGGCTGTGTACTATGATTAGGGAAGCAAAAAATGCAGAGCCACTCCAACTGACCTTTTAGCAAAGCTATAAACTCTGTACTCATATTACCACATCTCTGTACATGGTTATCAGGGTCTTAGCCAGAGACCGGTCCACCCTTCCAATTTACGGTTGATCGTTGATTTGGACCGGCTGGAATTTTCCCCTAAAGACCTTCCACCCGACAATCTGTCTGCGGCTCCCAGGCGGGATACAAGAAACTAGCCTAATCAGTGTTAGCAGCTCATGTTAAGACAAACATGCTAAGACCCAAATGGTTAATATGGTGGGAAATCATAACGGTCCAGTCTTGTCGTGGTACAATTAAAATGTCTACGTATAGTGAAACAAAATCGATGGTGAGATGCATTGTCCATTGAAGGTAAAGTTTAACTGGGCCGGTACAGTACTTGTTATATACTGCCCTCATGATGACGGCCACAATGAGCGTACCTGGGAATGCCGAGACCATGATGATGTCCATCTCTTTTCTGAAGGCGGTTGTTTGGTAATATCGCCCACACATAATTGTATCTCCCTATCTCCGTGGGGAGTAGGGATGAATGCTCGACACTTTACCAGTAAGCTCATATCTTGTTCAATGTTATTCGTGTCCCATGATATAGCGTGTGTTTCACTCAACCATAGACCCTGCCTAAGTTCTTCCTGATAATATTTACCGTAACCATGATCATCAAAGCAACAAACCCATTTCGGGCCGCCTATGGCAAGCTACATAAAAAAAATATCATTATCTACGTCACCATAGACTCGTAGATGAATATCGATAGCGAATGCGCGCGATGTTCCACGGAGTTCATTTTTGTGAATTCAATTTTCTCTCCTCTTAATTACACTTCTTTGAAAATTGCATCCTCAAAGTTTGGATTTAAAAACAACATCATAGTCAGAGCCAAACTTTTCACAAACATGAATCAATGTATTAAGACCGTTGACTGAAGGGGATATCTAGCACAAATCATCATCATATAAAAGATGGTTACAGCCAATGTGGCATCTATTTAAACTTACACCAATCTAATCCACGTACAGATTAAACAGACAAGGAGAGAGAATACTTCCCTGCCTCACTCCATTTGATACCATCAATGTATTTGAGACAACCTCGCCCCAGCGAACACACATCATTTGGTTAGAGTACCAATACATAAGCAATCTGATTTTATAAAAAAAAAGTACACTTCTGTTCACAAGTTTCTTAAACAGGGTGTTGTGATTAATTCGATCAAAGGCATTAAATCCAAAAAGCAAATAAAAATACTACTTTTTAGCACCATATGTGATACATTGGTCGGTACCAACTTTCTTTTTAAAACCAAGTGTATTATGCATTGTAAACAATATGTCAGATATACCATTGCGGATTATCATCTCAATGATCTTAATTAATACAGAAGATAGAGCTATAGGGCGGTAATTGTCGATTGAAGATATTTTACAAGACTTGTCCTTGATAACAGGAACAAGAACAAGAGACATCAGCGTATTGGAGGAGCACCAATGACAAAAAAACTTGTGAAACAAATACTCAATAAAGCTAACAATCGTCTGGATGAGAACTGTGTTCCGCAAATATACCATCTAGTCCACAAGATTTTTTACTGTCCATCTCATTATTAGCATTTTCTATCTCTGAAACATTAAATTTTACATCACTATACAGGATGGAATAATCTACAGAACAAACTACCAGCACTGGCCGACTTCAAATACAATTCTCGAGATTTGTTGGTACAGATCGGCAACATGATCAGACCAGCGAGGCTTTTTGGCACGAGAAACAACGAGCACTACATCACTCGAGTGTTTTAAACAATCTATTTTATTCATATAAAATTCACAGTTAGCGGTAATATGACTGCCATTGTTACGGTTAATATCATCACAGAACACAGAATCAGGTAGCTCAAACATTACTGAGAAGCTCATCTGTGGAACTACCGTAAGTTTCATAGATTGCAAGATAAATTAGCCCACTTCAGCTTAGGTACACAGTCATTATTAACATCAATTAATGTAGGTATTTTATCCAAATGGAGTTTGATTGTTAGAGGAATATGGTCTTCATCAGATATGTCATACTGAATTTTAATGCTACATTTAATATCATGAAAATCATGACTACAAACAGCGTGATCAAGCCTAGAGTGAGAACCCAGGATTCACTTATAAAAGTATAACTATCAGTTGGTAGAAGCAATAGAGATGATATAATCATATTGCAATCTTAAGCAAGTGACAAGAAAAGACAGAGTTTTGTTTCTACCTATTCTTGTTGCGATGCACATTCGTTGCTGTACTGTTACTCGCTGCTTGTGGTTGCTGAGTAGGGACTAGTCAGAGAAAATAACTAGAGTCCAGGGGCCGTTTCCATAAAGAATCTTAACTTGAGTCGTCTTGACTTGAGTTGGCGAGCTTAGCTGAGTCTGCGAACTCAGGCGTATCCACAAAACAAATTGTTAGCGAATTCTTCGTTGCTGCACTGTTACTCGCTGCTGGTGGTTGCCAGGAGTAAAGTTGCTTATTGGTTTTATTCAGTTTTCAACAATCAAGCTTCCCTGCATGGGTTCTCGGTCAGAATCTCGTCTCTGGACTAGAAGAATCTCTCCTAAATGATATAAGGCGGGACGGTTATATCGTGCCCCAGGAGTTAGATTCCCCAGAGGCCTTTGACCAACCCACGCTATTAGACCACGGCCTCTGGCCTAAAGATCCCGCTTGGGATGTGGACTCGTTAGCTATTAACCAATGGGATTTAGCACAGGCCATATCGTGCTGATAATTAATGGAGGAGGCAGGGGGGACTTTAATGATATTATAACATCAGCTTTCCAATCACCTAAGACAACATTACATGTATTATCAAGGTCATCTTTAATGGACTTCATTCAGCATATGCATCTTCATTAGCATAACTCTGATAAGGCAGATATACCTGGATGATTATACGTTTCTTGTCACCTACTGACAGTTCTAAACCTATACACCAATTACAATTAAAATTTACTGGTTTAACATACCTATCTTACCTTTTATACCATAAGATAGCCACTCCTCCAGGAGGGTGACCCCATACAAGTCCATCACTGTAGCAACACCAGCGCAATGATAGACCTCATGAATATTATTCAGTGCCAGAATATCTGATGAAGAAATAAGGGTTGGAGACTTCGATTGGGATGTCATATGATCTCTTCAGGATGGTTTTACCAGGACGAACAACAGATTGTTGACCACGTCAAGTTGTTTTGTATAAGTGTTTAATTTTTTGTGCCGCTTGTGTGTATTTCTGTAGTTTGCCAAAGGGTAGGCTTGCCGTCTTTTCTGATGCGTCCTGCTGCATACTCAATATGTAAGTTAAGTGGCAGGACCTTGTGTTTTGGGCGCGGCAAGTGGAAAGCCAACTAAAAGACACAGTTTAGTGAAGATGACTTGCTGTTTTGACCAATCTCTTTGTTTGGGGCTACAAACAGGAAATCTTCCATTACTTCGATAACTTGATGTATTCCACACCTGTTGTATAGTATTCACCTGTTGTTTAGTGGCAAAAGAGTAGTATTCAAATACTTAGCAGGAAGAGAAACACACCTGTGGTACTTGGCCTAGTAGCATTCTAGCCAGAAAACCATGTCAGGTGATAAGGAGTTGATTGAAATTAGTATGAAAGCTTCAGATATTTCACTATCGGCGAGCTAAGCATTTGCGCATACTGATGTATTAAATGTAAGGCGTCACTGATGCTGTCTAAGCATACTTAAAAAGCAAATTTTGGGATATCAAAATTATCTGAATTAATGGCATAAGGATATGGTAAATTGAGATTTTCACAGACAGTGCACTATTCTGTTTCTGCAAGGGATTTGCGCCTCTTTGGGAGGAATTTGTGGGAGTGCTTACCATATCCAACTGTACGCAATTTGACCTCGGTAACGCCATGGAGTATTTCTTCGTGGTGGTGACGTTTTGATTGAAGAAGACCCCAGGGCCAGATATGCAAGCCAGTCAAAAAAAACCAATACATTAGAGAGAATTTAGAGTGGGGAAATCTGGGATGGGGGGGGGGCTTTCCGGCCAAGGCCCTGTCGGATTTCAAAGAAAGAGAAAGTTTCGTAAAATCCCGGGGGGGGGGGGGGGGGGGGGGGCACTTAAGTATATGGAGGTAGTATATATATGCCGCGCGATGGGGTATGTTTTTTTGTGCCTCTCGACTTGTACGACGGGTTTTTGGGCCTCATACTTGTACGACGGGTTATGTTTTTCAGGTTCAATGTGTACGACGGGTTATAAATTCGCATAATACCTTGTACGATGGGGTATGCTTTTTGG